>JALLOT010004073.1:0-10618 GCA_036939595.1 Thalassiosira livingstoniorum | reverse complement strand
AGAAGTAAAGAAGTAAAGAAGTAAAGAAGTAAAGAAGTAAAGAAGTAAAGAAGTAAAGAAGTAAAGAAGTAAAGAAGTAAAGAAGTAGAGAAGTAAAAAAGTAAAGAAGTAAAGAAGCAAAGAAGCAAAGAAGCAAAGAAGCAAAGAAGCAAGAAATTAATTGCCATATTATTTCAATGGTGCATAATGTCCCTACCTACTTATGTGTGCAGGTGGCAAATAAATGATAATGTATGCATTGGTTTGCTCCTGGGCCCTGGACATTGTTGCTGCTGCTAATACCAATGGGCAAATATTAGTTTCTTACAATGTCTTTTAATGCTAACATTAAGTACTGTTTGATTGAGGAGGGCATCATTATGTCAACTGTAGGGCCAACAAATTCCTTGGTTGTGGCATTGGCACCAATGATAGAGCTGGCAGACACTCAAGAAACTTGTAGGTTCATTGTCATATGATTGATGGCAAGGGCCACTACTATTGGAGACAAGATCCATACCTTTTAAAGTAAATTGCTTGCAATGGTGCAGATATCAGAGATCAGTAGTCAACAGCTGAATAAACTACTGCAATTGTACTATGGTACTTAATTATTTATGGTACTTAGATAGGAGAACTATTATCATAGTAAGTACTTTAACTTGTTTCATTACTTTATCTCTACTTATTTAGAGAGTCAATGCATGGGTGGGGGTGGTGCTGCAGTGCTCCATCCATGCTTACAATCAATATATTGATTTTTTATTGTGATTTGGCAATGAAAGATAGTGCATGAGTGATTCAGACTTTTTTGGAAAAATAAAGATTTTTCATTTTGAGCATTTGTAAAATTCAAAATTCACAAACATGAAATTGGGTAGAGTTGGAATTATATTTAACATGGACTGCAAATATTCTATGTAAAATTTATGTTAGTATTAAATATCACAGTCATTCTTTCAAATGTTATTGGAACAATTGCAATTAAAATCAATTAATAAAAAACACTTGAAGAACAATCATTGTCAACATTTTGTTTTGATTTTACTGAACAGTTCATTTTGTCTGACCACAATGCATTTTCCAATGACTGATGAAAACTTTGAAACAATCATAACAGGAATTACCTCTGACTTTTATGTTTTTGATATTGTCTGTTAATTTGATAGATGTTCAGAAGATAGCAACTTCATCTAGTTTTATTTCATTTTACTTCTACTTTTTAATTTTTAATTTTTAATTTTTAACCTATATTTTGCAACACTTATTGTTTTGTATACCTTACAATAAAAAATCCCAAATATCTGATCAATGATCAAGTTACTATTCAACTCTACCAAGCAGATTGGTAATACATGAATTAACTTCAACCAAACTGAGAGATTAAGTCACTGACTTACTTCCAAATTGATGTGGTAAGTTTTTGTGTTGTGGTGGAAAAGAGAAAAAATGAAGTATTAAAACTTTTCTGGAATATTTGTCATTTTTCCATATTGTGGTTCTTGTAAAAAAATCCTATCAAAAAAGTAGCTGACTGCAGTAAGTTGTAATATTTTATTGCAGTTGAGCTATCATTATTTTTCTTCTTATTTTCATAATCATTTTTTTGATTTTTTTTCATTCCTTGGAAGCAAAAACTGAATTTTATATTTATAACAGACAATCATTGCTGTTTTTTTAAGACCTGAATTGTCTAAGAACAACATGTGATAATTGATATTTTGTAAGTTTATTAGTGTTTTATTACATCCAACATATTAATGACTATTTGGGTAATTTCTATAAAGATGAAATTAACAATAACTCTCAAAGATGTGATAATGCAAGAATCATCAAAAATTGGTAGTTGTGTTATTAGAAAGTACTTACCTGATCATGGAACTCGATTGAGGTGAATCATATATCTTACACTTTCATCAAGAATGGTGTGTCATCCCTATTTCTGAAAATGAGCTTAATGATGACCCTGAAATGAATTAATTTGAAATTTTCCTGTGAACTACTGTGGGATATTTGACTAGTAGTGATCTTTTGGCTAAACAAGTGCAACTAGAATTTTGATAATTTTCTGTGTATTTTATTGTGTAATTGTAATACTATTTTTATTTTTCAACTAGTATTAATCATTGTCTGGCTTACAATATCATCTTACAATTTCAGAGATCTGTTGTGTGCATTACACAAAGATCTTCTATTAACCCCACTCAGGTGCAAAAATAATATAAGTGCTGTGGTACCTTTTGATGTTCGTTCATTTGCACACAGAGTGTTTAAAATATTTGAAAATTTGAGTTGATACCAATATTCTGTCACAGCCTTTTGTTTTTGTACTTGCTCACATTCTTGCAAAAATAGAAAGATGTGACTGAAGAATGTCTGAGTCAAAAGTAAAGTCAGTTAAAGTGACATGTAAAAACTTTTCCTATGAAGTATACAAATCCAAAGATTCAAAAGAAGAGAAAATAATCTCACAAGGGCACACCAACTATCTCCAAAATTACAAGCTCAACTCCGCAATATGTACTTTTACCTAGAGACTTCTTTTCTTGGTGTAATGCAGGTTCTAGATGTATCCCATATGCAAGCTTAAATATTAACTAAAGAAATTCAAGTGAGTTGCTGTGTTTTTCTTTCACTTTTACTAAACTTGTTTTTATTGTTATCAACCATCTTAGCAAACATATACTTCCCTACTTAATATTCACATAGTTTTGTGCTGATTGCTTCAATTCAAAGCACAGATTCCATTAGAATGCAATTTCTATATCCATAGCAAACTGAGGTGAGAATGTGTCAATATTTTTTGTTTTATGAATGTTACATTGCACTTGTCATTAGAACCATTCCACAAACACCAATAATCATGACAGTAGCCCAACTGCTGTTGTTGAAGCTGAAGCAGTGTCATTGATGCTGCAAATTGTTGCACCATCCATTATTTTTTCAATGATGTTGCAGCAATTAAAATTTTGTTCTCATTGTTCTAAATTGCTTGAATAAATAAACCATTTATTTTGAATGAAATATTTTGACAGCACTCTCAGTCTTAGTTTAATCAAATGGTTTCTCTAGAGAGGTTTTGATTGCAATTACAATATACTTAGATAAAATAGTACACAATGATTTTCTGAGCCCAATAGCAGGGATATCATTTGACTCCATTGTTCTTGGAATGACTCCTCTTGATCTTGACTTTACTATTATAACCAAACATTGTTCTTGAATAGTCAACAGTTGAAAACTGGATTGTAAACCTTTTTACATCCAATATATTGGTCACAATTACAACAACAACAACTGAAATAAGATATTTCCTATTCCATAAGTTAATATGAACTCTAGAGGTGGGTTTCTGGTGTACTGTGTTGGGTAAATAAAGTATGTTTTTTGTGTCATTGAAAACTATTAAATGTTAATTTTACTTTTTACAATGCAGATATGTAAAAAAGTGAAAAGATTTTAATTTTAGATTTGTTGACTACAAATGATGATACTGTAATAAATAATATATTGTGAGATAAACTCATATCAAATTAATGTAGTAATACAAAATATTTCTTCTGCATAAATATCATTTTTTTCTAAGTAGTAGTTTAAAATTGTTTGTTCTCTCATTTTTATATACTATTATCAAATAAGTTACATACAACTGGATTTTGTTCAAATTCATTAGCCATTTGTAGTAATGAACAATGTCAAGAATTGATAAACAATTAAATGAAAACAACTTGTAATTAGAGAAATGTTATTTCTTTGCACGCATCCCTTGTGCATGAGTGGAGTTTCTTTGTCCAACAATTTTAAAACAATTATTGAAAGCTGTTTAAATTTGGTTTAAGGATACTATGGATGAAATCCTTTTAAGTGGAAAAGACAGAAATGCTAAGATCAATAGTAATATCATTGTGACCCTTTTCAATGAGAGATTCTTTTATATTTATGGCCTCATGGCTAAACTGTCAACTAAACTGAACAGAATCATTTTGAAAATATCACAATTAGCTCAATCACTTGCCTCTCTCTTCATACAACAACACACAGTTCTTGTTTATGGCGTGTAAAAACAAAAAGTAGACATCCCCTTTCACTGTAAGTTCAAGAAGACTAGCTTGGAACAAGACACACAGTTAAACAGGATTATTTTTTTACAACAATGTATTGAATTTTTAAATAATGCTGTCATTTGTAACTAATGTATAATTTATATTTGATGTTGCTACTTAAATTTGATGTTTACATAGTCCCCTAATACTTTTCTGTTGTATTTCTATACTAATAGGGGGGGGAGGTTGGGTGGCAAAATAAGTAGAAATAATTTGTATAACAATATCATTAAAAGTGGGATGATAATAGGCACAATGAAATTTGTATTGAAGTTGAAGATTGATTAGATGACATCTCTACTAACAATAATCACCTCTACAACAACTTTGCTAATTTGATAATAAAACCATTGATGCAAGCCAAAGGCAATATTTTGAATATTTTGATAAGATTTTTTCCCCATTGGTCAAGCTCCATGTCCAAACATTCAAAAAATTGATTAGAGTAATTTTTTTGGTGACTATTTATCAGCATAGCTAGCATCATTATTATTTTCCTCTAGCCAGGGATCAAACTCAGAGTATGATACATCTCAATCCATTAGGGCCTTCAGTGAGGTTTGATATTCATACTTTTAAATATATTTAGACTCAATTATGATTTTTTCACTCTGTACACTCTCACAATCTAGAGTGTAAAAAGGAGAGACTGTACATATGATCTTACGTATAGAATGCCAATATGATAATATAATATTATAGAGTATGCACTCCTGAAGAACAAAAAATTAACCCTATATGCTATCATAGTAAAAAACAATAGAATTAAGTTCTTACCCATACTTGGTAAGAGTAGGTACAATATCTGCAGGGTACTCTCCCAAAATGTATTTCATCCAGTCTTAGCCTTACTTAAGAACCTAAGTAATTACATCATCAGACACTATCAGTACTACCAGTACCAGACATAAATCAAGGTTTTTTGTGTTCTTTTTGTTTTTGTTTGTTTGTTTTTTTCTGGTAAGCAAAGGTGATGTCAGGAGCATTATCATAACAGCAAACCTCTAATAAACACTGGTTATCACATGAAAAGTATTGCACTATTTGTTACTACCAAAGAAATAAAAATTAAGCCAAAGATGGTTCAAGGTTAATGGAAGGACACACACATAATATATACACACAGAAGAAATAATGAAAAAAATGCTATTCAAACCCCTGTAAACCTGAGTAAATCACCAATCATGAAGTTGAGATTGTAGTGACAATAAGTTTTTCTTGCAAAATGATAATACTCTTAGTGATGGTGCTGAAGATGATAACACTATTGCTGACAACAGCACTGCCAAAAATCAGGTTTGAGATAATAGGTATCTAATTTGTAATCAAAACTTATTGTCATGAAAGCCACTCCTATAATAGATGTTTTAGAAGCCACTGAACTTCATCTATTTTAAACTTCATTTCAACTACTTACTAATTATTTCATTACCAGTTTATTTGACCTTTAATATTGAGGCAAGATGAAATCAAAGATCATAGTGCAATTTGGATGCATGCTCAAGGGATGAAAATTAAATTTGGGTTTTTGAATATCAAAATTTGAAATTAACAATATTCAAGGTTTCTATCTGAGATTAGGTGGACTATTAGTATATTTTTGCATTCCATAGACCAACCATTGGATCATGGTTTAGGGTAAAGTGTGGTTATGATACCAGCAACAACTCCTAGTCATCAAAATTTGGGCCTCCATTGACTTTTTGTCAATTAAAGTCACATTGGATAAGGCTTAAGCAAGTTAGATTGAATAAAAATATGACAGAAATTAGCAGATAGCCTAAGCATCATAATGACTTGAAGAATCAACAATATTATGTGCTTTTAGAAATAGAATGACTGAAATGGCAATGAATGTATTACCATAACCAAAATTTTCACAACAGTTGAATGTGAAAAATTCTATGAGGTATACAGAAAATATTGTTGTTTGAACAAAAAATAAATAAACAAAAGTGGTACTTGATTTTTTTGTATTTGGAAAAGAAAATCTTTAAAGAAATAAAAATGAGATAAAAAATCCAAATAGAGACAGATTTATCACCAGTTGATAATGATTGAAGCATGGCACACAACAACTGTAAACAATTTCATCTAATATTAAAATTAGTCCTGTATCAATCTCGCCCTTCTTTATCCCCCTTTATGTTATTTTTGTTGCTACAGTACTTGAAATATGGCTCTTACAACCATCCTATAAAAACTCCAATCTTGCATATAATTGTCATTGAATAGAATTATTGTCAAATGGAATTTTACCAGCTATTTGTTTTTGACTTCCTTTGTAATGGTAGTTAGAAGAATCTGTTGCTGTAGTTAAAATAATGATATAAACAATATAAAAGAGAAAATCTGTGCCACATGAAACAATAGTAAAAAGCATCACATTTGATTTAGATCAGATTATTATCATTAGATATTTCCACATTGCTACACAAAGGGTTTGGTATACATTTTCAAAAAGAAGCCTCCATATATTTTATTTTATTAGCATCCTAGATTGTCTTCTCTCTTTAATTATCATCTGAAAATTTTGTGCTGATTCAGGTTAATTTCATGTGCTTGCAAGATCTGAACCTTAAACTGGGAGATCCCCAAAACATATTACTTTCAAAGTACATCTTAAACATCAAATCAAACAGTAACATTATTTGTAAAATTATCAACAGGTTGACATCACAGGGTTTAATTCATAAATTCATGACTCATTACATTTTAAATTAATTCTTTTGTTCCTAGTGACAGAATATTATCTCCAGAAAACACCATTTTCAATTTATCCCTGCCTTGTAGTTCCTTTTTAATTTCATCCCATCAATAATTAATTCAAACTGAACATTAAATATTAAATGTGAAGTAATTATCCATTGTCTTCTGATTCAGAACTAGAGATATCTGATTATGTTTTACTTGACAATTTGTCATTACCAATGTATTAAGTTGAACATATTTACAAGATTCTACCTTTTTAAGAGAATATTTTTATGGTCAAACAGTTTTATTTTTAAACAAAAAAACTTTACAAACATTCACTATCCATAAGATTGTTCTTTAAATATTTCAATATTTATTGAAAGGTTTAGCTTTTGCACAATATACAAAGGAAAAAGTTCATAAATATGTGTACATAAACATATTAATGTACTATGGAAAGACATAAAATGCTGCCACATGATATCCATGTTTGTCCTGATTCCTTAATATAGTTTTTTAATATTCCTAGAAATATAAAGATTATTATTAATGGATAAAAATCCTGTTTATTTCTCACAAAGAAGATTAGTTTTTATTGTCTTCAAATAAACTGCAACTAGAAACATAGATATTTTCAAAACATGTTATATGCTGAGAGTGAAAACATCCTTTTTTGCTACGGCAAATGGTCAGCATAGAGTTGATGATCAGATATCATATGTTGGATATGAATTTTTTATAATCTAATTTGTACAGAATTTTTAGTCCCATTGCTTTAAAGACCAAAGTTATACTTACCACAAAAGTGTGATCTTTGATTTGATATGTTAACAATTAGAAAATTCATGTGTTGGGAACTGGTAACATTGTATAATCAAATAGCAACTAAAAAACTCTTCATCTTTGTTACACATGTCTGATACTAATGCATGTCAAGAACATCAACATTTTTGATAAGTAGAATATTTTTGTTTTGAGGTTTTCATTTCAAAGCACACTGCATAATACACCACAATATATCTTTTTTACATAAAATTGTGGTATTCTCACATTTCTAACTACAAATAATGTAGAAAAAAATCTTGGTAGCATCAAGAGAATGCTTTTTCTTGAGTGGTGGACTCCCTGAATGTTAGTATGTGAAGAAAAAGCCACAATGGACTTGGTAATAAAATTATAATCACTCCTCTTCAAAGACTGACTCATTTCTAGTTTTAGAGTCCATATTTTTTCCATTGCTCAGCACAACCTACCTACTACTACTACTACTAAACATATTATATACACATGACTCACTGCCACTGCAATTTGTTGGCATAATGGTTTGCAATTCATTTCCCCCTTATACAACTGCAAAGTTGGACAAAAAGAAAGAAATAGATATAACCACTATTGAAGCATTCAGTCTAAAAAATAAGCATTTCCAGTGCATTTCAAGATACTAAATTCCAATGTGAACCTTACACACACAAAATACTCTCTGTATTATCAACAAACAGAAATTGTGGTACTTAAGGCTGGAAAAGATTTTTTGACTGATTTTGAAAAGCATTTTGAATAAAATTGAATTGGAAGTGCTCACAGAGACAGACAGTGATAAAACAAAAAGACATAAATATTTGATTCATTATTCCATGAGTGAGAGATGAGAAATATCTAAACATTAGAATAATCTTGACAGCATTTACAATAGATATCATTTGCATGTCAAGAATCAAATGACTAAGAGAATATTTACAGAGTTGTTTCTGGTCTAATTTCTCATTTTAGGCTATCAAAAATTTTCTAACCAACCTGCACAATTTTCCAAGCTTCACCAATCTAGGATCAGCCTTATGTCATGATAATTGATAAATTTTGACAATTTTCTTGTTTTGAGAAAATTTTCTTTCTCCAAATTTGTTTTTTTGCTTGTACCTCACAAATTTTAATGATTGAGAAAAATTTATGATAAAATTACTTGTCAAAAAATTTTGAATTTCCAAAGGTGCTACGTTCAGTGCTGCAATAAAATGGCACAAGATTTAGTACCATGGAATTGTTGTGAAATCCTGTGCCATTTTATTAAAATAGGACCATGAAGTTCATTTCAATGGACACTCAGTTCTCAACAACAATCAACAAAAGTAAAAAAGAAGTTTCATCACACTACTACTTTAAACATGTTTTGAACCATTTCATGACTTTTTCCAGAAAGATAAATGTAAAACAGTATAAGTGTAACAAAAGCCTTTGAATCTCAATACTCTTCAATGAAAAATATTTGCAAAAAGCAAAAAAAATTAAATAATAATCATGTGACATTGTCTTCATTTTGCTTGTATCATTGAAACATACCATAAGGGATCAGAAAACCAATATGCATGAATTTCATACCTATAGAATGATCATCTGGAAATGATTTGTGTTCATTATTATATTTTTGAGAATTTTATTATTCAAT
The DNA here is from genome assembly GCA_036939595.1 of Thalassiosira livingstoniorum. Lineage (NCBI taxonomy): Eukaryota > Bacillariophyta > Thalassiosirophyceae > Thalassiosirales > Thalassiosiraceae > Thalassiosira > Thalassiosira livingstoniorum. Next base: position 1,399 of record JALLOT010004073.1, on the reverse strand, counting down.
GCTAGGAAATAGTTTCCAGCAAATAAAGTACTTTTATGTCTAACAGGTATGTCAATACATATCTGCAACCATTCTTAAATATCTGTCTTTGCCATGATTTTTGTTGAAGCCAAAGAGGAAAGGTTAGTCTAAACACAAAACATATCATGTTGATTCATTTAAACTTAGTTGATATAAATGGAATGGTTTTCAATCCACAAAGATCTCTTTCTGAAAACTATGGATATAGCAATAGTTTAAATCTAATGTAATGGTGAATACAAGACTTGATAATTGTTTCCTTGAAATTCAATCTCACAAAACTATTTGAATATTATGATTTCATCAGAAAGTGTTATTCTTTTACTTTGTGTTTTGTGATAAGTGGGTGAAATATAAGTACCACATGAGAAGGCTGACTTTATTGCTGAAATTGAACTCTGTATGTATTAAAGTTTGAGTTCATCATCATGAAAATTTCAATAAAGCAAAGGCTATCACAGCATAGTTGATGTTACAAAACAATGGTATTCATCATTTTTGAAGATACCACATGCTCAAATGATAGATTGTATTTGTCTTGCTTCTAACATCTATCAAGTTACATTTGATAGAAATAATATTGATCAATGTACTAATTGTACTTAGCTTTAACTGTGAGAATTCCCATGAAATGTATTTATGTTCAAACTTGAATTTGAAAGATTTAGGACATGAAAGAATAATAATATCATAATATGCAATAAACTGAAGATACCTCAAGGTTTTGTGGAGATATTGAAAAGCTATTCAAATGTTTTTTTTCTGTAGCACCAACTGACACTTCACTATTCCCCTTGAGAATGTTAACAATTTTTAAAGGAAATCATGGATGCATTTGAATAATATTTTTGAAAGTGTATACAACTGGGACAAAAAGTTTGGGTACCAAAACTATCTAAATCTAAGTACCCACTTTGAAGTTTCCAGGTAAAAAATCAACTGGGTTTGAAACATCTCATTATTTATACATAAAACCTAATTTTACTTACATAATTTAGAAAAATATTGAGAAAAATGAGTTTTGTCAGGATTCTTTCTAATGAGCATCACTCAAGATTTGACTGTGCCTATTTTCTTCTGATTGCATGCTACTATCTACTGCCATACCTTTGATACAAATAAATTAGCATACAGAATGGAAAAATCTTATTAAGTACTTAGCAGTTCCTATTCATGATTGGGTTTTGTATTGTTTCGGATGGAGGGGGTATGTACTTAGTATTGTATGTTGTAGTACGCTTGGCTGGCCAGTCATCATTCTTGCTTGTGCGAGACATCCCTATTATTATGAGTAATATCTCTCTCTCTCTATCTCTCTACCGTCATCCACGGAAGTTTGACCCCCACGATAGGTAAGACACTTTAATATTTTTCTAAG
>JALLOT010004072.1:0-10586 GCA_036939595.1 Thalassiosira livingstoniorum | reverse complement strand
AAGAGCATAATAAATTGATAGGTCTTTCTTTTTTTTGAGAAAATAGCGATCTTAATATAATTTTGGTTTTCACACGCATCGAGTAGAACAATATTTAGCGAAGAAAATCGCTGATCGAGCTTTTTTCTTTTTAGCGATTCGGATTCCATGGAGGTTCCTGTTTCACAACATGATTATTATTTTTTTGTCATATGTTTTTGTTGTTGGTATTGTGACTTTTAGATGCTTCACGTCACATCACATAATCCTCAACCAAAAAGTTGTGACTAATACCATACTACTTACAGCTACTTACTCTACTTAGTACTTAGATAAGTAGTAGTAAGTAGATACTGACCTAAGTAAAGAAGTACAGATGCCTTGATGTTTGATGATTCCTACAGACGACTTGATGTTTGATGTTTGATGATTGATGAACCCCGGCTATGATCGCAACATCCAATCGACAATGCCCATTCGCCCATCAAAATTTCAAATTCCCTCACAATGAACCTGAATGATGGACCAATCTGAAATGCTCCAGCACGTTGAATCGGCTCTTCAATGCCTTTCGTCTACAACGCAATCTTCCCCGTGGATGATCCAACAGGCACAACAAGCTCTGCTGCAATGGGAAGATCGTGCTCCCGATGCATACGTCTGTTGTCTGATCCCTCTGATTGGTTCCGTTTCCATCAGCACCAACAAGGATGGCGTCGCTGGGATCAACATACAAGAAGACACACAGAAATGTAACCTTCGCTTGGCTGCTATTCTAGCCTTGAAAGCAGCTGTGGCCCGGCGATGGAAGGACAAAGGTCGCGGGAAAATTGGGGGAGGAAACCGAAGGGGTCAGGTCGACAATCCAGTGGGCATGAACAGTGGGATTTTGTTAAGTGATGAGGTCAAAAATCTTGTTAGGCATTCCATTCTCGGTCTGGTCATCACGGGGCAGATTGCAACTCAGATGACCCACGAAAAATTTTCCATTTCTCATGGCATGGCGACGAATCTTGATAATTTCACTCCCCAACAAATCCAACTGCTACAAGATCACCCACTCCAAGCAAATGCATCCTCCCTTCTTTCAAAAATAGCAAGAATGGACCTTCCACTCAAGTTTCAAGAATTGATTCCTACCCTAGTGGAGGGAGTGAAAATCACTCAAGGGAACATATGGCAGATTCAGCAGCAGCAGCATCAGCATCAGCAAACTCAAACCCGACAGCTAAGGGTATTTGAAACAATACAACACAATGCCATGAGGGCACTCGAAGCTATTTTAGCAGAGATGAGCACGCAAAGATTACTGGTTGACAAAAAATATAGAATATCAATTGCACAGCAGCACCTTGGGGTACTTGTCGAAGGTGGTCTGATCCCATCGTTGAACGATCTAAATTCTTTGAACCAATTTGCAAACACTTATAATGCGAGCCAAGAATCATTGGGAAGAGAAAGTGATTTGATGCAAATTGCTTCCTCAAAAGTAAATTACGCAATGCACACATCACGAGTCATCTCGTATTTACTGATCTCATCTCTTCCCAAGTTAGTAGGCGAAAATTCATCGGTCACATCAACACAGGAAGCAACATGGATACTAACAGTGGTTGACAATGCCTTGTCAACCTACCACTCGTTTTTGACACAATGGCTCCCGGGAAATCAACTAAATTTTTCTTCTAAACTCCCCAAAGATTTGAATAGTCAAATGAATGCAATCCTTCAGGTTCAGTGCGAAATGATGTTGAATTTACAAAAGTCCCACCCAATGGCTTTTGTTAAGTACTTGAACCCTTTCCTGATTTTGTTCCACTCATCTCTGTTGTCGATGATTTCTTTGAAGGATATTAGCAGAGCTGGAAGGAGTATCGCGGAAAGTGGGTGTTTGTCGTCGCAATCCATTGGCGTTTCACATTCCAATCCACTTGCAATTACCTTCTTGAACTTCTTGGCCAATGTGACAGGTACTACCCAATACATGCAATCAGGACCTTCTCCCAATCATGCATCAGAGGTTCTTTCTATCAATATCTGGAACGATTTTTTCACGCCATCTCTACTCGTTTCCTTGGCACGGACACTTCTCTTTTTGTTTTCATATCATCTTGTTGACTACGGGGATGGAAACGACGAAGACGCCGATGGCGAATTCGTACTGTGGCAAGATGATCCAGAGGGTTTTTACCAATGGGAAAATAATCGCACCAGCGAAGATGATGTAGGATGTGCTGCACAGAATTTATTTCTGGCTTTGGTCGAATCATCTTCAATGTCGTCACCCTCTAGATGCTCGTCACTGACGCCCTCATCTTCATTTTCCAGCGAAGCCAACCCAGATTCATTGTCGAAGAGTAGTCACAATGGTGGAAGGGAGGTGATTTTAGGGTGGCTCATCAGGCTGTTAACTAATATTGACTCCCAAAAGCTTGCTGCAGAAGTAGAGAGAGGTACTGCTGCTGGAACTGATTCGCCTACTTTAATGTCGTCGATGCCATTGGGATCAGACAATCTAAACCCTGGGGATCGCCTTAAAATTGAGAAAGAACTGGTGTTGCAATGGGAAGGTGAGAAATTATTCTTTCTTTTTCAAGAAATAATTTTTCCGCAGACCTCAATTTTATGGTGCTCCTCTAAACCTAATTAACCTTTACATCCTAAAACATGACAAAATTAAAGCCATATATACTGCCGCCGGATTATTGAGCAACATTTTAGAGAGTTATCCAGGCTTCAAGTTTCACGAATGGTTTGAAGCCTGCCTTGAACCATGTTTAGGGATGTTGTTGACAGAAAATATGTCGAAGGAGGTGAGAATTTGACTGATGTTTTCTCGCTCATTTACACTCTAATCGTCTTTAAAAACTTAATGAATACCAAAATCTCTCTGCAGACCCCTGTCCTTCGAAGGCGAATCGTCTGGCTTCTGTCTTGCTGCTCTCACCAAGTAAATATTTCATCACCATTCGACCCCCTTAGCATGGTTTCTTCCATAATATCTCAAAATACTCCGTCGTCCCAAGGAAGTGACATCTGTGTAAGGCTAACATCAGTACAAACTTTGGAAATGTTGCTCCCTCATTGTGAAGATGCACCTCAACTGCTTCACACCATAATCAGCACCACAATTCCTGCGTTGTATCAACTGGCAAATGATTGTTCGGAAGTAGAATCTCGTTCTTCTTGCCTCAATTTAGTATCCACGCTTGTGGCATATGCAGCAGTGACTGGAAAATCTCTTGAAAGTAATGTTCTTAACTCGATTGTTCAGCCCCTCTCATCTATCTGGAATAACTCCCTCGACCAGAACCTTTTATTGAAACGGGATGTTCTCACAATATTGTCCGGTGTAGCTTCGCTTGTTGGTCCTGATCAAGCTGTATTATTGTATCCCATGGCATTACCGATGATCGACGACAGTCTAGCAAGGGAGGAAAATGTATTTCTTGTGGAGGAGGCGTTGAAAATATGGTAAGGTATGATTTAGTGATTCTTTTAATCTCTGACTTTTGATACGCTCATCTTCGCTTCTAGGTTTGTGTTGTTGAGACTAGCCAAAGAATATAACTCTTTGTTGGGCAAATTATTTTCTCACGCTGAAAGTTTGAGCAAAGATTTTGAGCATGTGATGTGAGTTTTCAAAAAGATTAATTCTAAACAAAGGCCACATCATCAAACTCATGCTTCCGACGACACTTTGTTGCGACTTCTCTCTGCAATAAGCGTCCTAATGCGCATCGCCGAGCATTACATAATGCTAGGCGCAGGCTTCCTAAACGATCACGCAGCAACTCTCCAAATAGTCTTCTGTAACCTTGTTGGTCAAGTCAAAACACGAGGTGTTGCATATATAGCCCTGGCAATCGAGGCTTTACTTAGATCGTATCCTCAGGAGGGTGGATCACTTTTGCTCAATTGTGGTGTTTTAAAAAAATTCTTGGAGGCTTGCGCAGATTCTGATGAACCAGACAGGGTAATAGTGTTTTATTTGACTGCGCTAGCTCGGATCTTACTGGCTACGCCAAACATTTTGAGAAGTTTGTTGCCATTTACGTTGCCATCTGGCCTTGTTTTTGGAGAGAAAGAACTTGTTTCAATGTACATTGAAAAGTTCCAAGTTGCAGGAAATGGTGCTCATGGTTTATTATTTCAAAAACTATGGGCAATGCTTCTTCTTTCATTCTACCCTCCCTTCGAAGTTGCACCCTTTTGCAATGCTGCTTTGGAACGTTCAAGTGATATATTCAACATATTTTGTTATATTGTGAAAAATGTTGATAGTGTTGGCAACTCAAACGTTCTCTCTTATGATGTAGGGTACGACAGCGAGGAAGAAACTGTGGACGTAGGGGCAGAGATGTATGAAATGTTACTGCAAACTCAAACGGAGAAGGTGGGTTGGATTGATTTATTTTTATCATGCTTTGTTACTCATTATTTGTGTTACATGACTAATTGAATTGTTCCTGCCAATCTATATGATAGGATACTGCTTTTACAACAGTTTTTCACGAAAAAGTATCATCCAAATTAAACAGACTTCCAATGGTACTTGGGGATAGTTACCAAAATTTTGTTCGATCGATTGATGCTGAATCACTGAAGCAGCTACAAGAAGCTCTAATGTAATTTCTCACTTGTGTGAAAAATCCTCCTTCAAAAATTATGGTGGCCCAGTATTCATTATCGTGATCATTACTGACCACTACGATTGCTTCCGACATTCTAAACAACACATCTTCTCATGAGTTGCCTCTAAAAATTTCCACTTCGCCTAGTATGGAGTTATAGACCTATGCCATTCCTTCTGTTGGATGCTGTGTGTGGTGGATCTGGTCTTTAATGCAAATGTGACACATTCCAAGACATGAATATACTAACATTACAATAAACCCCTAATTGAATGTCAAGGAGGAGAAAATATTGAGCAAAAACCAATCTGATCGAACTATTTAATAATTGGACTTACTGCACCATAATGATTCTTACTCCACAAAACATCACTCAAAGTCATGACAATGTACAGAAAGGAAGATAGAAACAGTTCCCACGCAATTGTCTACAATTTGATAAGAGACAACCAATTAGCCTACGAAGGAAAGGCGGCAGTATTGGCTGCAGATTGATGTCACAACTTTTGCCTACCTCGTTCAAAACTTTTGCTGTGCGAAATAATGTCTTTGCACCATATCCCTGTCTTTGCCGGACAACTGCGACGAGGTAAACGCCGATTGAAAGCAACGAAATCACTCCTCCCATAATCAAGCATAAAATAAGCACCAATCCGGCATTGGCAAAGGTTTTCACTTGGATGTCATTCTTCATATTGTCAGTATCAGCTCGAAGAAAAGTGGCCAGAGTTCTTGCAATAATATCTTTAGAAGTGCTGTTGTGATCAATGTTGTTTGCATGCCCCCCCATGTGCTCCTCAACTTTGTTCCATATTGGATTCTTCAAAGCATCTACTCTTCCGCTGATTAGTTCCTTGGACTTCCCGCAGATCCCACCCAAGCATTTGATGAGCATAATATCCAATGGGATTTCTTCAGTTTCGACAGTAATTTGAGCACCCTCCAATATATGCTTACGGAGAGCGTCTTTCGAGATGGAGTGAATGTGATACTCAATTCTTGCAAAAGGCAGAAAGTAAGCACAATTTGTCACAACCAGCAGAAACAGGATAGGGCGAATCAAATTCAAATGACCGATTATACCATCGCAGTAACGGCAACGCTGGATCTCAACTACACATTTCATTTCATTCTCCCGCTACTTCGAGGTGGATTGGCGTCATCGGTCGTCGGCGGCTGTTACTTAAAATCTTTACATACTACAATCTTGCTGCAGTTTCAATTTTCAAGTTTCAAATCGAAAAGTCATTTGTTATTTTATTTTCATTTCATCAGGAATCAACAACTTCGACTTGAACGCGAGCGAAGCCAACAAATAGAAATGAAAAAGAAAACGGCGGTTGCGATGATTGTGAAATAATTCCGATAGCAAAATAGCAAATTGATTGCAGCGTACACCATCTTCACTATCTAATGTCGAATAGTTCATTCGTAGAAGAACCAAGAAGTGCGACGCGCACAACGTTTGCAATGTTTGCATGTGGTTCTCTCGACCAATGCTACCGGTCTTGAGTTATGTTTTATCCGTTGACGGGTAGTCACGTTCGGGGAAAGATTCGTCTCTTCCTCTTCTTGCACGACGACATAACCAGCTTTGCCATCGTCTTCACTCTCTGAGCCGTCAGAATCAGACCCGTCGCTTTCATAAGTGTCCCACTCTGCCAAGGTCGCTGCGTTTGTCCTAGTTTTCTTATCATCATCATCCATCAGAGACATTTCCTCATTTTCATCTTCAATGTGATTAGGAAAAAGAGTTTTGGCAACGTCAATTGACATACGCTCCATTTGGTTTGAAGGAGCATTCTTACGAAATTCTGCCACAGAGTTATCACCAAATTTGACCGTTGACTTTGCTTGTTGGGCTGGCGTTGCTGGCGTAATTGTTGCTCTTCTGGATAGGATAGATTTAGGTCGGAGTTTTTCAATAGGCGTGGCAAAGGGTGAACACGGATGAGCCTTTCTGTTAATCCTTTCCGAAGAATTGGAATTTGCGTGTCTGGTCGGCGTTGTTGGTGTATCATCGGCACTCCTGAATTTTGTAGATTTGGATCGTGGTGTTATTGTAGGCGATGATGCAGGTCTAGCCGACAACGACTCGTGTTTGATCTTGATCGTATTGTTTGACGTAGATTCCACGAAAAAAACAAAGAAAGGTGTCACCTTTTCCACAATGCCTTGTTTGCCTCGATGCTTTTGGTGACTTTCAAGTACTTTTACTTGTTGTCCTACGACGAACGATGAGGTCGGGTTGATCATTGTTGTCGTTTTAAATTGCTGCTGAATGATTCGACATCAACTCCCAACAACATTAGATCTCGAGTCTTCAATTTTTGTGATCAATCATTCGTTACAGTGTGTCGGAGCAGCCAATGAATAACGTGGAAGCACCACTCTGTTTCGTTGCAGTGATTTGTGTAGACTGGGCAGATGTGTTCGGCGGGATTCGACACTTCCAAACGTGCGTGTTTGTCGAAAGCGATGGACGATTTCGATTGGGCGTGGACGATTTTGTAGCTATTTTGCTACAGTGACTCGGTGCATTGAAAAAGATAGTTTATGATGGAAACTTTCCTTTTGTTCCGTTTTCTGCGTTTTCAGTCGCGCACGACATCCATCTGAGGGTAAATATTAAACATCAATCTGCGCGTAGAATAGAAGTACTTACATAGCGATGCCTGTCACCACATGAATGCAGAATCCACCACGTCGCAACTGATCCACCAGCACCAAGCGTGAACCAGAATCGAAAGTCTCTCCAACTCATAAAACAAAACTCCGACCTTCTAAACTAAAGCACTCCATCAAGCAAAAGATTGGCAGGAAAAATGTTGGAAACAAAAAAGATAAAATGTAAGTGCCGAATATGATGCCTTCCGTGTTATGATGCCTTCCGTGTGCATGATATTATTTCCAAGACTAATTCCATTTATTTATCGCATCGTTGGGATACAGCGAACCATGCAAAAGCATCCAAAAAAACAAAGCACATCCTACCACCCAAAAAGTCTGCCAAGACGAATCCAATCACGCGAAGCTTTGTTAAAACTCGCGTGTTGGCTACCTTTGGGTGGAACGAGGACAAGCAATTGGGATTACCCCCAGGAATCATTGAGCAACGCCTTCCAATGAGAGTGGAGTCGTTGGATAATGTCTTGACATGTGCTGCAGGAGGTCAACACATGGCTGTCATTGACAAGAAAGGCAATATGCACACGTGGGGCTGTAATGATCTGGGTGGTCTTGGAAGAAAGACCAAGGACGACGAATGCGATACTGCTGAAAGTCAGGAGGAGGAAGAGGGCAAACCAGTCATCGTGCAGAACAATGTTGTTGCCACAAATGCTGGAGGGGGATTTACTCTGTCGTCAACCAAAAACGGCGAGGTTTGGTTGCACGGTTGTTTCCGTACGTACGAAGGGACATTTGTTCGTGAAAAGGTACTGGGAGACTCTTATGACGTTGTGCCGTGTGGCACACCACAGAAACTTCCTATCGATGGTTCGAAAGTTCGTACGTTTGCGTGTGGCGAGAATTTTGTAGCTTACATCTCCGATGTTGGTGAATTGTATGTATTCGGCGTGACAGAAGAACTTTTTGTTATTTTAACACAAGAAGAACTTTTTGGAAAAGTGTTCCCTGTTCAAGTACGTACCCAGAAGCATGGATTCAACCAAAATATTTTGGTTAACTTACATGTTGTCAACATACACAAAGTCTCACTTTTCTTTCACTGGTACGTTGCCCTTTTGTTCAGCGAGCGAATGGGATTTCGATTTTTGATGTAAAGAAGGAAACTTTCACGGTGCCTCGCCAAATAAGTAATGGTGCTATTGGCCGTTCTTTCATTGCATGTGCAGCGGGAAAGTACCATCTTATCGCACTCGCAAAATCAAGAGATGGAAGTATTTCTGTTTGGGCTGGGGGGCGCAACGACCAAGGGCAGCTCGGACTCGGAAATGCACTTGCCCAAAACAAAATGACTCGGGTCACTGCACTCGATGGAAAGGGTATTGTATCTGTTAGCGCTGGATCATTTCACACTGTATACACTGATGAGTTTGGTTCGATTTGGGTTTGCGGACAAGGGATGGGGGTTTTTGGGCAAGGGAATGATGGCAGTTGCCGAAATGACAATAAACAGTTGATTCCAATCAAATTTAGGCTGCCGGGAGAGGAAATCGTCGAGGTTGCTTGCGGAGATAGCCACACTCTTTTGAGGACAAAGAGTAATAAAGTCTTCACCCTGGGTCGTGGCGACTTTGGTAAACTTGGGCACGGAAATGAAAGTCCTTGCGATTTACCAAAAGAAATTGACTTCAAAAAGTCAGGCTTCCATGATGTTGATATTCACAGCATACATGCGGGATTCCACCATTCTGCTGTCATTTGTAGTGTCGGTTCCTTCGAGAGTGTCAAACATTCTGGATCAAAATTCGATGACACATATGATTTCGAAATGACAGGCACGGCAATAAAGAACATGAGCGTGAAAGAAGAGGAAAATACCCCGCACCCACAGTTCACCAAATGGGGAAACTGGCGCCAAACCCCTGGTAGCTAGTAACTTTGAAGATAGGCTGCAGATTCTGTCATCATCCAAACACTAAATCAGTGCATCCGTTTAACAATATTGATGGGGCATATAGCAGTCTTTGTTCATTTGAAACACTTGCGATAGCTTTGAATCTGACAAATAAAGTTGTGGAATATGATGCAAGTGAAAATATCGAGGCAGGATTGGATGTGGAGAGGATGAATCTGAACGAAGTTGGCTGGTGGCTAAATCCTGAAGTTTCAAGTGTTATGCATGTTGACACTAAAATCTAACTCTAATTTGGGCGATTCCTTTAAACAATATGCAATGTAATTTGATACTCAATATGTGGCCAAATCTTTCAACATTGTTCAGTTTTGTTGCTTTGAATGGCAACCTTTAAAAGCAAAATAGGGCAACAAATGAGATTATTCACATCCGATTCTTATTTTAACCAATTTTGACCCAGCGTTGCTGGCTAACCTAATGGTTTTTGCATACTGTATCCCCTCATACATTCTCCAACAATGGCACCCCATCACCGCCAAAAATTTAGATGTAGATGAATTAACAAATAGATTAGTTTTGCCATTGACAATAGAAAAGAATTGCCGCAGAGAATAATTTCATCAGGTACCATAATTTGAAATTACAAACCAAGCCCAGTGCCAAATGATAGAGTTGGTGAATTAGCCAATCCTCTGTTTTCATTACTAGCAACAAAGATAAATCAGGTATGTGTGGTTCAAAATAAATTCAAGCAAAAAAATACTCCAGCTACGCCTCATTTTGGGCTGGGTTGGTATGGCTAAAAGACACAAAAGATGAAATTGACCAAAATTAACATTTAATCATGTTTTCTTGTATTTGAGGTTCTCAGTGGGTGCCATGGTCACCACTTCTTGTCCATCTTCAATTTGTGTAAATAAAATAATGATGCTCATATTTTGATCTTAGTTGCTATTAATATTTTTATGGTTTTCATTTATTTCATGAATTTTTGCTGGGCAATCTTGGTACAAATATTCCAGTATTTGGCTTCCCTTCTATCACCTACTCCTGAATCCTCATTAAGTATGGGATGGATACACATTTCTGGAGTTGCGTTTATGATTTGCTTGACCAATGCTGCATCAGTTTGCAGAATCATTTTGTGGTTAAGGCAAGGAAACATCCATGCATCTTTTGTTCTTGTTACATTTCCAGAAGATGCTGCTCTTCTTTGGTAGTTTGGGGTGGGGCCCAGATCTGCATACGTCATACATTCTCTACTAGTTCTCTGCAGGAATGTCTGTAAATTAATCACCATTACTAAACCAGAAAATCTAATCAGGGTGTCATTGATTTTAATATTTTGGGAATTTCATTTTAACTACATTTAAATTCTTGTGATCTCTGCAAAAAATGGCTTCTGGCTGATTACAACTAGCTTGGAAAAT
>JALLOT010004071.1:0-10624 GCA_036939595.1 Thalassiosira livingstoniorum | reverse complement strand
TTTGGAAAATGTACAAATTTCAGGTAATGACTGTTTTAGCATTTTTTTAGTCCTTAAGAAAATAAGGGTCCTTTTTAGCATTTTTTTGGTTGTTAATTGTTTAGTCAATAAGAACCCTTGATAATAATGCAGAGGAACCTTTCAATACAAAAACTGAAACCTTTCAATGCAAAAAACATTTTATTATCAGGCAGATCATTTGTAGATCATTTGTTGATCCTTGGATCATAATGTGGATAGTTGGTTTATCCAAGGATGGTAATGTGGATTGGGTGGATCAAAAAATGATCTGCACCAATCATTTTATGATCCACGCAAGACAGCATGAACCAAAATGCTATCTATGGTTTAAAATGAACAAAAAAGAGTTCCTTGTTGAATCGCAAAAATATTTTTACATAAAATGGAAAGTCAAAAACTTGTTTGGAGAGCATCAGTGATACAAAAACACAGAATTTGCCAAAAAAATCATCCATTAGCAGTACGCTCCAGAGCCTTGTGGTTGTGACACACATTTTCCAATCATAAATATTAGAGATTGATACTTTGGACATTTGTTTGACATTTAAATTTTTTGAATTCAGAAAAGTTGTAACTTGAAAAATGTTACAAGTAACTTTCATGAGGTTCAAATTGAAAAGCACTAGTAAGTATTTGAGAGTATTGAATACTATGGTACTACTGCATAGAACAATAAATATTGGAGATATCCTTTGTACAGCTATTATGACTACTAATTATTAGTAGATAAGACTTAACTTTTAACTAGCACTAGCACTTAGCACCTAGCACTACCTATTGAATCAAGCCTCTTAGTAAAATTGTTATGTCTCAGTGAATACTTGACAGTTTGACCATTTTTTTTCTAGAAAGGGGTGAGTCTACTCTTGATTTCTATTTCCTCTGCCAGGAGCTGCAAACCCCTATCTTAAAAAGTGCAATGGATCTGGTTAATTATGTAGATGGTAGATCAATTACATTGACATTGGACATTGGTTGCTCATCTTTTGATCCATGTTGTGTAGAATTATTTTCATCCTACAATACAAGCACCATAAATATAAATAGGCAGCTGTCTGCTAGCAAATAAAATGATACTTAATACAACATGGGGCTCATGTAACAAACCCAAAACTTATCTCTGACTGCCAGACAATGGCAATGACATCTACTTGGGTCTCATGCTGGTGACAAAAAATAGCTGATAAAATTGGTACCGCTTTTAAAGACTGTCTGGATGAAGTTGATGTCCCCTCTCTGTAGAATTATTGCATACTTTTGCACCATGCATTCAAATAAGGCAAAGCTAGGTTTGGTTGGATAAAAATATAAGATTATTACAAAAAATAATCTTATAGATTTAATATCAGTTGATGATGAGTGAAGGGACAATAAAAATTTAATATCTTTGAAAATTAGATCTTGAATTGACCTCATGAACTTGGCAAAAATAATTAAAAACCTATTCAGAAATCCACCCTTTATATCCATTTAACGTACAAACATCTACACTACACATGTCATAATATAATGTGCTATTATGCACCATAACATGACTACACATTAAACTTAGCAATCTGCATTGAGTATGTACAATAGGCAATCTTTCACAGATGCATGAATGTTGTGCTAGGGTGTGTTAGGTCATGAGAATTTTTTTAAGACCACCTAGTCCCAGATCAACTTGTTCAAAAGGTATTCTGGAAGGTGGTCCAGAAATTTTGTAACTAAAATAAAACAGACCACCTTTCTAGACAACCTTATTATCCTCCTACTCACATGGAGTTTCTACTTACATAAAATGTAAGTAGTGGGTAAAGAGTAAGCAGGTGATGCTAGAAAATGAAATTGAAATATGATAATTGTACTAAATACAATAGGTGGGCAACTGTTAGTAATAATAACATTCATCTTGATACAATAGTATTATAATAGTAAACAATAATAAGTACCAATATAGATAAATACTTGGTAGGAACATTATTATGATAAAAATGAAAAACAATGATAGATTGGTACCAAGGTATCAAGGTACCATGTATTACAGTATTTTAAGAAATATTACTATCTATCTACAAAGTAATAATATTGATATTAGTGTAATCTCAAAATTCATTGGGCACACATTGAAATAAGCTTAATCTAAACAGCATTGCATAAGCTTTTCAGCCTTATTACTGCACCAACTCTTTGAAAAATTAACATTCCAAGCTGTTATCTTTGTACTCAAACATGAGCTGTAAACTGTCATTCCATGGGAAGTGTAAGAATATGGGCATTTCAGCCCAAATATACGTACCTATTCATATTATTTATGTATGTTCTTGTATCCTATGCTGTTAGTAGAGATAGCTCTTACAATTTAAGAATATCAGTTGAGACCAACTGCCATCTAGTCCTAATCTAGGTGTATTCTCCCAGTCCCAGTTCATCAGACAATGGCTCTACCAGCTGCAACTCATCTCTTGTGATCAGCATCATGAGTGGCGACAACGCCTCATCTTCTGGTGGTGGTACCACCTCCACTGGCACTGGTACTGGCACTGGCACCATTACCATTACCCCCCCCCCTCACAATTACTCTGCTGACATTGACCCTTTTTCACAGCTGTTCAACTTGACAGCAAAGGAAGGCGCTTGTGCTTACAAGAGCATCATCACTCCCAACTCTGAATGATCCCATGTTAATGTGTCTATTGACACTGCAGACATGATGATGGATTTCTTTAAGGATAATGCAATCCAATTTGGTTGGAATAATATCCTTAATATTCCTACCGCTGGCAATGGTTCAATGACCAAAAATCCCAAAGTGTTCACTGGGGGTCAGGCTCATGATGATGACCTCTCAAGTTTTGTGAATATGTTGGAGGACTATCACAACATCACAGAAAATCAATTATTTGCCTTCTCTGGTTGGATCTTTGGCCGCAAGACTGCGTTTCTTCAACAGTCTTCTGACATGGTGGTGTTTGATCCATTGATCCCAATAAGACTGGGAACCAGAGCCTTGTTAACCAACACAAGATTAAGCCTCAGATTCTATCTGGCATTCTCCATATGACGTTTAAGAATCACATCACCCATCAGTCATACAAATCTTTCTTGACTGACAAGAAGAAATATTGCTACAAAGATGAAGTTACCAGGCAGAATGTCTTTTGCAGTCTCATCCTCATTTAAATATTGTCTATTGGAGTTATGAAGCCACAACTGATTGTTAACGTTTGTGATCTCAAACAGGAACTTGAGGGATTGATAATTGTTTCCTGCAGCAACAACGTGAAGTAATTAACCACACACATGACAAACCTAAGGGAGCAGATTGTGACTCAGCATGGCAATACCAATGTCTATGGTAACAATTGGTTTCTAATGGTACTATTTTGAGCTCTTATGCTCACCACCAATCCCGACTTTACTCTTGAGGTAAAAATGGAAAAATCTAAGTGGGTCAAGGGAACTAAAGTTGACCCCAATGATGTTATCCAGAGCATGAAAGATTCTTATAAGAACATGGTGGCTGAAAAAACATGGGGCAATAATTACAAAAACAGCAACAAATAATTGCTCTGACTACTGAGATCAACTCTCTCAAAAAGCAACATGCTTTAGCTACTGCTGCCTCTGCCAAAGGAGCTGCTGCTCCTAATGATCATGGTCTAATCCCTAACTGAAAAATCAAAAACGTGGGCAAGACTTGAAAAGATCCTGACACGGGAGCAGACATGTTATGATGCCCTCATCATAAGTCTAAAAATGGCATTGTCAATGGCATGCACATGCCTAAAGCTAAAGGCCATAATCATAATGAGTGGCTGGAGAAGTGCACTGCAGCTTGCAAAGCTTACAAAGAACAAAAGCATGCCTGGAAGCATACCAAAGAAAGTGTCCCCACAGACCACCTGGTCTCAGACCACCCTTTCAAATAGGTGTTCTCAAAAGGGTGTTCTGAGTTTTTTTTTTGAAATTAAAATTTTCAAGGTGGTCTGAGACCACCCTATTATTTTTTGCTTATATTTTTTCCCTATTTATTTACGCTGATGTTTGTGTTCAAAAATACAACAAAATACATCACAGAATTGTGCACAATGCCTCCATTGTGCATCCAACAAGCCCTCTACATTGCCGTATCTCCATCCACCATTGACAATTAACAGACGCCACACCATTGACAATCAACCAATGCCACAATTGCCGCAAGCCTTGAGCCACCATTCTCACCATTGACAATTGCATGACTTCACAATCGCCACAAGCCTGTCAATCCAACCACAAGTCATATTTGCTTTGCAAATACCATGGCCACGCACAACTGCCAAGGCCATCATGCTGATTGTTGCTTGAGCAATCATTCCAATTGGCCACCATACTAATTGCCACTGAAAATTAAGTAATCTCAATTGGCCACCACACCAATTGCCACGAACACAATCTCAACTTGCCACCACACCAATTGACATGGATTGAGATTGAAGTGATCTCAACAGTGTCACAATAGCATTGCCACACCCCAAGTGATCTCAACTTGCCATGATTGAGATTGAGGATTTCTCAACAAATCCCCCATTGCCACAATTGAGATTGAGGCTATCTCAACAAAGCCAACCATTGTAGCCATTTCCTTTTCAAACCAACACTTGCCAATTCTCCAATATCAATATTATCATCGTGGTTGTTGTAGACTCTTTCATTGCCTTTTCATTCATTGCTGCCATTTGCAACATGGTACACATGAAACCAAAGAAAAAGGTCATCCAAAAACAACCCAATCTCTACAAAAAATCAATGACATTGCATCTTTTCATACCTCCTAAATTAACTCATGCCCCTTGATTGATTAAAGGGTTAATCTTTGGCCAACTGCCCAGCATATTCTGTCTCTGTTCAAAACTTGATAGAATTCAATTCCATATCAAGCAATTTTTCAATCCCTTGTGCCAACACGACTACTCACTTGAGGAACTTGTTCCACTCTTTGAAATGGGTGCATTAAATGCAGAAAATTTTAAAGGGATATCAGAGAAGGAGAAGCAAGAACAAACATGCCAACACCATGCCTCAGCACAGAGAAAGCTTTTCCTTCACCTTCCATTTTGCCCCTTTGACTCACCCTCATCCATCATCCAAAGGCTGTTTAGAGAAACAGTCTTAGCTCCACCAAATGATCCATCTCTTTATGAATTCACCAACAAGCTTGGCAAAAACATCCCTATAGATGGGATGATAACATGCTACCTTCGACACCCAAATATTGGGAACATTCTTTCCTTTTGAAATATATGCAGACGCATGGGGTCAAACACGTCAAACCTATATATGGTGGTACCTAGATCAAGGTGTTAGTATGACCCCAATTTTTTTTTCATTTTTAAAAGTCAGATTTTCCCAGCTAATGAAAAAAATATTTCTCTCTTTGTAGCTCTCCCATCTGAAAAGGAAAAGTTTGTACCTTATCCAATCTACTTACTATGTATTTGTTGTGCATTGATACTAATACATACAGTAGCTAAGCATACCTCTGATGAAGGCTACTTGCCAAAAGCATAAATTCCATGCTTAGGTCCCTGCTTATGCAACTGCTAAGTTTGAGTGGATAAAATCCTATAGGAACTCTTGTTAAAAGTCTTACTTTTCTTGACTTCCAACCAACTACATTAATTGCACTTCCTTATTCTACTACTGTTTTACCAAAACAGGATTATCTCCAAGAATGATATAATGCCAAAGACCCTTAGATCTCCAAGTGTTGATGACATGCTTTTTGTTCATTGTCTGGAATGTAGAGAAGGAACAGCTAGGTAGCTTCTCAAAGTACTCTCTGCTGGCTAGCAAGACATCACCCAAAAGTGGAATCCCATTCAAGGACTCAAGGAACTCATGAAACTCTGGCTTCTTTTTCCAGCCCGCATCCATCTCTAACTCGACAAGATCTCTATGAATTAAGAAGGTTTGTTCAGGACACAGCTAAGCTATTTGGCCAAAGCTGTTATGGCTAAGTTCTGGATCATAATTCATAGTCCAATTGAAATGGTTGTTGAAGAAACACATACAGAAATAATTAAAAAACAAAAGTTGGGCATAGAGTGTTGGTGTTTTGCTGGCACAAAGAGAATTTTCATCAGTGTTGGCAGAATCATCTGCAATACTTGACCAGGAGCTCATCAACAAGATGAGAGTGAAAGCAAGTTGCCAGGCATATGAGTCTGCTTTTGATGCTTGCTCTATAGCAATTGTCATAAAATAAATAGAAACCCAGTTCTTGACAAAGATTTTTGTGACATCACTGACTGTCTTCCATTGCAAGAAGTCTGAATTTTGCATGTTACAAGGCATCTTTGTCAATTTTTTGTCAGCCAAAAGCATCAATTGCCAAATGAAGCTGTTCCCAATACATTTCAGCATCCAATCTCTTGCTTCCTGGAAGTGGTTTGTGAAGCAATCTTCGAAGCTTTATTCAAACCATGCATCATGCAATTGATGATCACCCCATGCACAACCATGATTCTGTTCTTGATGAGTTCTGGCCCAAGACATTGAACAGCAGCACCACCACCCAGATTTCCAGCTAGAGCAATGACAACAAAGTCTTCATTTCCACACATTTTTTGAAGAGACATTTTCACAGCTTTGGCATTGTCCTCGGAAGAGTGCCTACTCATATCTCCATCACGAACAATGATCTTCACAAGTGGGTTTCTACAATCATCATATTCAAGCCATATCAAAATTTTGACAGAATGTTCTTGTCCATTTGTCCATTTCTCTTGCTGTGGTCAGTCATCAGAGCCACTACCTTTGCTCCATCATTTTGGATCCCCCTAGCAGTAGATGCAAGACAATCTGCTGCCAACAATATTTCACTGTGACCAAGTGTTTGCCTGGAAGGGCAACCTTTGCCAAGGGTCTTCAGCTGCTAAAGGCACACCCATCTCAACATGCATTGCTTCGATTGTTCCTGCTATGATCATTTTCAACACTTTGTCGGAAGCACCGCAGTATCCAGGAACACAAAAATCTGGCAGAACTTGCATGGCCTCTTCCAAAAATTTGCATTGTTCACCATCAAACAAATCAAAGAGTCTAGAAACTGCAAGTGCTTTACTTTTGAGGATTTTGAGCTGACTGTTGTCAATGATGGCGCATCTTTTGTAAGGTATCCAGCATTTGTGGTGGCCATTTTTTTCATCTTGTACTTTGTAGATTTTGAAGCAGAGTCTGCGTCCACAATCAAGCCTGCATTCAATTCTTCAGCTGATACTACTCCACTACCATCAAGGACAACCTTTTCTGCCCTACCACTAAGAATGTAATGCAGCACGTTCTTTCCAATGAAGTCTTCCAAATGTATTGGCTGGTTGTCAGTTTTGTCTGATGTTTTGAGTTTAGCTTTCAAGTGATTGATACCATTACAGAGTGCATTGATTTTATGATTCAAAGCATTGTAATTTTGAGTAAGCTTTTTCAATTGCTTTTTTCTCAGATCAATATTGTAACAAATATTATTGCGGCAAGGTGTTTTGTTGCAGCTTGTTTGTTTGTCTGATTTTGGCTCTCTACTTTTCATGGTTGAAGATTCTCCACTCTTTTGAATGAATGATACTGCTTTAGATTCAATCAAATGTTGTACCACAATTTTGAGCAACTGGATGGATGGAAGTTTGTTGAGTAGGTTGTCCTCTTTTATGTTGGAATGTTTTATTATATCCGATGACAAAAGGCAGCCAATAGTGATGTTTCTTTTACCTCCACAGCATAACTGGAACAATAGCCTGACATATAGAAAGTAACCACTTTCATTCTCAGTGCTGAAACCATCATACAGAACCTCATAGCACTCACTGTTGTCTTTAAAAGCTGCTCCAACAACATCATAATCAATAATGCATCTGTCCACTTTGCACAAAAGTGGACTACACAACTCAGCAATCTGGGAAGCAAACCATTGCTTACCAGCAAGTGACGAATGCATTAGCACATGCACAATAAGCAATTGCACAGGGACATGAGGTCTTGGCAGCATTATTGTCCTGTTAATTGTGAAAGCACTATCAGCAAGTCCATCGGCAACTGGATAGTTGTAAAACAAATTTGAAATTCAAAAAATCAAAAGGAAGGTGACAACCATAATTTCATAATACTTTGAATCAAATATGACAATCATTGATAGTTGCCAGCCCCATTGTCTGAAAAGAGGTGCCGCCTGTGCACCACAAGACATCAAAGTAAAGCAAACGAAACCCAATGTCAACATTAAAAGAGTTAACAATGCCCATTCTACAAGCTCAACGGTTTCAAGCATTGTAATGCAGTCTTTGCCTCAGCCATGCCGCAATCCAATCGACAATAGCTGTGAGCCAAGGAGAAGAGACCGTTCCCTGCAGAGAACCACAGCTATCTCTTGCAGATTTGCTTAACGCATTTCCAACACGAACCCAAAATTGGCAGTCTGACAAAAATGAAGAATAAAAAAGCCCAAATATTGGTGGTATTCCCAAGTCCTTAAATATGTTCAGTAGTTGGAGATGGGCAACACAATTGAAGGTAGACGTAAGATCTAATTTCACAGCTAATGTTCAAAGGAATGAGTTGGCATTGAATCCTTTTTGTACCTCAGCAACCAGCCTCATTAATGGGTCTAAAGTGCTGCACCCTACACAATATGCAGATTGGATATGATGAAATAAGTGAGACAATTCAATAAAAAAGACAAGTCTATTTATCACTAACCTCTCCATTAATTTGCAGAGACAGGAGGTGAGGGCCACTGACTTGTCTATAACTTTTTGGTTCTTTTGGAGACTTCCCATTTCCCTTGAAAATTGGAATGATGATTGAACTTAGAAATGAACGAGGAAAGGTGCCTGTTTTCCAAACAAGGTTGAAGAGTTTGAGGAGGTGCTCCTTTACTTTCATGCTCGCATGCCGAAGATATTTGTTATGAATACCATCTTGGCCACAAGCCTTTCTATTTTTTAGGAACTTCAATGCAGCATTTAGCTCGTTCATTGTAAATAATGGAAGCTCCCCACCACCCCCATCACTCATTGCCTTATACCGTCTAACTTTGGCGCAAAGTTTTCTATGGGTAGTGCGAGCTTGTCTATTTCGTGGAATGTTTGGATGTTTTGACACCTTTGCTAAATATCTTCAAAAAAGGTTGGCTTTATCTTGATCTGAAGTGACAGGCTTTCCTGAAGGTGTTTCCATTGTTGCATTTGGTGGAGCTGAATCACGTTCAGAGTTAACTGACTTAAGCACATTCATGACTTTTGTAGGCTCAGCTGCGTAGTCTAGTGCCTTGCTAAATTCTTCCCAAGCTTAGTTTTTGCATTTCTCCATTCGTTGCT
This sequence comes from Thalassiosira livingstoniorum, assembly GCA_036939595.1. Lineage (NCBI taxonomy): Eukaryota > Bacillariophyta > Thalassiosirophyceae > Thalassiosirales > Thalassiosiraceae > Thalassiosira > Thalassiosira livingstoniorum. The sequence goes on along the minus strand of JALLOT010004071.1, from coordinate 1,274 downwards.
AAAGGTTGTTGCAATTTCATTGAAGTATTCCTAGTCTCATTTGTTGTTTGAGATAGATGCTGTTGCCCATGCCTTGTTTCGTGACTGTAGGAATTCCTCAAGGCATTCTGTGCACCATGCTATTGGATCTGATTGACATCCTTTTTTTAGATCTGATGCTGCCTCTCTGAATGCATATTGTAGTGCTTTTTCCATGTAAAATACTTCAGAGTCATCATTCCATTCAGATTTTCTCTTCTTTGATTTTCCCCCTTTTTTTGTTGGAAGTATTTATCTAGGAAGTGCTCCACAGTGCTGTTGAACTCATCCCAGTTTACTTTGCTCCAACAAATTGACATTCGTTTTGGATTGACTCATTGATGTACTCTAAAAGTATTGAGGCAATTGCAAAAATCAATATTGAATGTGAGTATGTTGTGATGACAAAGGAAATCGGATGTTGTCTCTTCCAGATGCAAACATAAATTGAGTTTGGCAAATGAAAAAAGGTAACATCAGGTGCCGTGTGGCCTTTATTACTCACATTTGGATCTAATTGATTGGCAAATTTTGCATGGTACATTGGCAGGGAGTTGTTTGTCACGACAAATCCATTGTCATCTAAGAACGCCATTATCTCTTCCCCTCTTTTGTCTTCGTTTGTCATTGCATCAGAAAATATTATTTTGGCTCACCCTCTCTACAATAAGTACCTACTCCCTCTGTTCCGCAAAAAAGTGTCTTTTTGGTAAAATTTCTTGTTCCGCAAAAAAGCAACTTTTTGTGTCACTAGATCCTATTCACGGATCTACGGATGATGGCTGATGCCACCTCAAAAGGCCTTGACCATGGCGTCAGCCAAAGGACCTCTCCACCATGGCAGACGCCATGGCAGAAACAAACGTATTATAGGTGTCATTGATAGGATTGCGCTACATATCCATCAACTTTAATAAGCCTCTAAGACCATAGCAACTTGAACGGCATTAATCAGCCAACTATAGATTGGTAACAAGCTAGCTACATTACGGCATCGGCTGCCACCATCCCCCGACCATGGCGTCCATTACGACTGTGCTGCCATTCATTTTTGACTGTACTAAGTGCACCAGTCATTGGTCATGGTCAAGGATTGTTGCCCATTGTGTTGGTAACAAATTCATCTGCGTCTCTATGAAGAAATCAGTATATTTGTAACAATTTTGGCGGAAATGGGATTTTTGACTGCCATTTTAAAGCAAAGGCATGCTGGGAGACCCCAAGTGTCATACATCAATGAAAAGGTAATGATGAGA
>JALLOT010004070.1:0-10621 GCA_036939595.1 Thalassiosira livingstoniorum | reverse complement strand
ATGGAGTTATGTTTCATCAAGGTGACTTCATCAGTGGTTTATGAGCCAAGCAAAATTATTTTGATGTATGTGTTTTCAAATTTCTGTGATGTGCAGTTCAAACATAACAAACAACGTCATACCCTCTTTGTAACCATTGAAAATAAAACATAATCAAAATGTGAGCAGAATGTTCCAAAGGGTTTGAGACTTCTGCCTAATTAGACTCTTTTATTTTTTGTGATTGGAAGTAAGCTGCGTAAGCAGCTTATTACCCATCACAAAAATAAAAAAGTGGGACCTCAGTAATCTAATCATTATAGAATGATGAAACTTTAGGCCCTGGTCTTTTGCAAATCTTTCTGTAGGACAGAAGATTGCCCGTGTTGGAGGGACGGCTATATGCAACCATGAGCTGCCGTATGGGGATTGTTGCACCCTTGTGGTTGGAGAGGGTGTGAAGTGGTTGTTCTCCTGGTGGGTGGAGAACATGTTGGCACCATAGTTGCTGGATGGTTTGAGATGGTGGGTCTCCAGGATGGTACTCAAGATGGAAGAATACTCTTTCTTGTCCTGTCAGTGACTTTACCATTTTGGATTGTGCTCTTGCTTCTTCCAATGTTGAGAGGTAGTTGGTTACATTTTTAGTAGCTCAGTGGAACAAAGGAACTAGATAGTTGGGTTTGTATCCTGGATGAAGGAGTTGATGGTAGGACTTCTTTATGTAGAGGCAGATGTCTCTGTCTCTACTACAGAGTTGGGAGATTCATAGAATCTTGCCCATTACCATGCATGTGATCAGTCCTGGTGAATGGGCTGAATGTGGTGGTAGGTAGAGATGGAGAGCAAGCTTTTTTCAAAGAGGTTGGTTTTGATTCAGTCTCTGTTGATGGTGAGGAACAGATCCATGAAGGTAGCTGACTTGGAGAACACTGGAAAGTCCCAATAGAGGCCGCAGAATCCTTGGAATGCTTATTTGAATTTGGACCAGATTGTTGCATTGATCTTTGGGTTGGGGTGGCATCTCCAGAGAGAGTGCACATCATTGAGGTGTAGGTGGTGAATGTGGATGTATTCATGGTAGATTGGAATGAGTTGGTTTTCATGGATGGCAAAGACGAGAGTTGCCCAAGGTGGGGCAGGGCAAACTCCCATGGTGGCTCCCAAAATCTGCTTGTAGTATGCGTCTCCAAATTTAATGATGTTGTTTCTCATAAAAATTTCCAAGGCTGTAATGAGGGCTTCTGCATTGTAGCTCCACTTTTGTTTTTGGGATGGAAGGTAGTCTGTGATGAGAGGTAGGGCTTTGTCCGTTTTGATCTTGGATCTTGGTATACATTGATTTGTGCATTGGCAAGGAATTGGAGGTCAAGTGGATGGAGTTTTATTGTTGTAACTTGCTTCTTGAGTTTGAAGGAGTTCTTGAGGTACAAAGGTTGGGATTGGGCAATAGGTTGGAGCATTTCATCCACAAATTTCCCAAGTTGATGGATGTTGCTGCTGCAGTCAGAGGAGATGGGGAGTGTTGTTATTGGGGTTTTGTGAAGCTTGTAGAGGAGGTAAAAGTAGCCAAAGCCATCATTATTTGCATTCAGATTGGATCTGATGGATTTGACTGCTTTGTCTGTTAGGATTGAACTAAAATGAACTGTCCATTTGTAGATGGTCTTCTTAAGGTCTTTGACATGTTGATGGGTTTCATCTTGGGTGATACATTCGTAGACACTCTCATTTTAAAGATGCACTAGTTCAGTAATTTAAGCCTTTTTGGTCAGGTTATAATGGTGTGTTTTTTTATGACAAAATTTGGGATCAATGATCACTGATATGAGACTATAGAGCCTGATATTTTGTTACAATAAAGTACAAAATTGACTCAGTAAGATTTTTGAGTCATTCTTTCTTTTTCAGGAAGCTTATGGATTAAAGAGTAATTATTTGTATGAGGATTATAGAATTATATTTGATTAGAAAATCTTGTATGAAAAAAGTTAAATGTAGATGGTTTTTTGATACAAAAAATATTTGAGCTTGAGAGCATCTGGTAAAAAAAATAAATAGTAGTTTTTTTTAAGCTTCATCATCATTGTCACTGAGTTTTGTTTTATATTTGTGAATTTTATTTGCTACCGATCCAAGGATATGTGACTTCAGAAATTGTTGTTGGAAAATCTTAGCTTAATTTTATCAAATGTATTTGATTAGGAATGTATATTGATAAACGCATATTTAATTTGTGGCATTATTTTTAAATTGATATCAGAACATACAGGAGCAACTAAGCAGGCTAGTAAAAAGTAGAAATATGTAGTTTGGTGATTTTAGAATGATGCAGTAATGAAAATGTTACTATTGAATTAATTTAAATACATTGACTTTGAAGGTTCATTGAAATATGGCCACTAAATTTTGGGAATAAATAGAAAAATTGAAATGAGAGGTGAAGTTGTAATAGCAATTAAATGAAGGCTAATAGAAAGTAGAACAATACAATTAGTTTGGTATTGTGCATGACTGTTTTGTATGGGAAGTCTTAAAAAGGGAGAGTGCACTAAGTAAGTATGTAGTAGTTATGTATTTATTGTAAGAATAGAATGAATTTAAGTATTTCTTTTTTGTGAAGTGGAGGGAGTAGTTTAAATAATTGTCATAATGTCATGATCATGGTCACATCACATTAGAAGGTAATGTGACAAAGATTTGATTTGTCATTTTGTATCAGCTTGGACCAGAAAATGATCCTGTGAAGAATGACGGTTTCTTGGCACCAGCTAGCTAGGGAGCTACAATTTTAGAGTATTTTTTGCCATGAGCTTGCTTTCATTGTCAACCCAATCTTTAGTAGATCTTGAATAAATTGAAAATATAATTGGAATTTTTGTCACTGTAAATCTTGGAACCAGCAAATGTTGATCCTTTCACCCATCCCAATTCCCACAAAGAAACCTTTTTGATTGTCATCTAATCATCAAATTAATGATGAACAGTCAAAAGTCCGTCAGAGGGGAAAAGGCAATGCTGCAGCACCAGCCAAAAGTTGTAAATCCTTTGCTGGAGCTCTGAGAGTTGATGGTGGATTGATACAGATGTTCCTGTGGAAATTTTGGGAGGACCTGTTGCCAGACCTTTAGTTGGTGGATTTACATGAAGTGGAGATGGGTCTAGAGCTGCCAATGGAGGAGCGGGTACTGAAAGTACTGCTATTTTCGCAGTGTGATCCAGTGTTAGAGGAGAATTGCCAGGCACCACAGGAAGATGTTATTGAGGATTGGTCTCTGGTGGTGGAAGTGGTGCCAGAGAAGGAGGGGCAGTCTCTAGTGGGGGTGTTGGTAATGGAGGAGGATGATTTGTTGTTCAATCTTCAATCTGTGGCAGCATCAAAATTCAGGGGCAGGGCACCTCTAACAACATCTTCAAAGACATCAGCTGCAACAAAGGGAGCAGGTGCCTCAATGGCAAAGACAGCAAAATCAAAGTAGGATGTACTAAAATTGAAGTAGGCAGATACAGTAAACTCAAAATTGAAGGAGATGGCAAAGGAAGTATTAAAAATTAAAGAGACTGTAGCAGTGTTGATTGCAACTACAGAATTCAATGCCAAATCAACATATTTTACAGCAAAAGCAACTTCAACAGCAACTTTGGAAGCAACTTTGGCATCAACTGCAGCAATGTTGACAATAATCATCAGCATCTTTTGTAGCAAAAAAGTCAACAGGCAATTCAGTGTCAACAGCTAAACCTAAACCAGCACCCTTGATGGCAACATCTAAACAAACTGAATGGGCCTCATTGGTGGTGATACTTAAACCAACTGAATTGGCAGCAACAAGTCCAAATGATTCTAAACCAACATTAACAGCAAAAGATTTGACATCTAAATCATTGGCAGAGTCAGCTGGAAGCTAAACCAACTGAACCAGCAACAGCTAAACCAAAACCAGTTTCAACATGACCTACTTTGGAGACAGCTAAAACTAAAATGACAGCTGAACCTACATTGGCAGCTAGAGCACCTAAACAAACATAAGATAAACCAATATTATTATGGGGAATGCCTAAACCAACTGAACCAACAGCATGCAAATTGATATTGGCATTAGCAGAACTTTCAGCAGATAAATTTTCATCTGTAGCAACAAGTGAACAAATTTTAACAACTAAACAAAACAAAACAAAACAAAACAAAACAAATTATGAACAGCTTTGGTGGAGACAGCAAAATTGAGTAGTGCTACTTGTGCAAGATAAATAGCAAATAGATTCACAGGGAGCAGTCTGTTGGTTCGGCCTCCCGCCTCCCACAAAAAGTCTTTTTTCTTGATCCCTACCTCTAAAAAATTGTGAATTAGGTGATTTTATTTATTTTGATCTTGTATGCTGCTGAGAAAAGAAACCCAGTGTATATTGCTTGAAAACAGAATAGTTGATTCATCACTCTATCATGGTATTTAAAACAGTGTGAACAAAATTTTATATACCTTTTTTGGGATAAATGACAGCACTAGAAGAAGCTACACTTAGTGCTCAGATTATCTCAGATCAACTATGTAGACAGAATCATGCATCAAATGTACAACGACACCATATCATTCTGATTATGTGGTAATTTTTAATCAAAGTAGTTAATGAAGGTGCTAGACTAATCATGAGCAACTAATTACATATTGTGTATTTCAACACAAAATTTAGAAGTTTTGCAGCAATTAATTTCAACCAAGCATGAGAGACATCAATTTGTGCACCAGAAGTTATAATCCACCCAAATGATTCTTAGACTGAGCTCAAAATTAAAGTACAACTGAAGACTCAAACTTTAGACCATCAGCTACTAACTTATCTGCTAAAGCATGATGGTAGTCTGTGAAACAAAAACAAGACACGCTGGTCCAAAAATATTCTGTGCCTTGGAAATTATTATTAAAAACTGAACTATCAATGTCCCAACCCTAACAGATCAAAAATAACAATCACAACCTATTCCTTCCAAGAAACATTTGAACTTTTTCCCAGGTTACATGTCTGTGGAAATGCCATGTAGGTACGTATATATTATATGATACTCTTGATGATATAATTCATTGAATCTAGTGATGATAAAATTTTGCAAAACACATGCCATCTGACATAGCAACAAAACAGAGGATGTCATGATGTCCATAGTAACATGCAAATATATCAACACTAGAATAAACAGAAAAATGGCTGTTTTGATGCAATGAAAACTCACCAGATTCAAATTGTAGCATGACCACATTTTGATCAGATCTTTCTGGGAGAGCCCATTAATTAAAGCAAAATTCAGTTAGATGATGGACTTTCCTCACTTGGCACTTGCAGAGCTTTGCACACTCATAGCTCCCTTTCACTTGAGCTGACCTCCCTGAACAGAACAAAATATAAGATATTGAAAACTCATTGACACAATTAGGGCAGGTGACATAAGAAGCATTTTCACTTACCTTCTAGTTCAATGTTCAATGGAAGACCATGGCTGGATGACTGCTGCCATTGGTTTTGCTTCACTTGCCCAAGCAGATCATGCAGATCATGCAGATCATGCAGATCCAATTTCCTATTTTTTGATTTGAGCAGGTGATGTTGCTGTTTGAATCTGTCCAAATTGTTGTTGTTTGGACCATTGGCGGACCATGCAAATCCTTCCTCTTTGGAAGGTTGTCAGTGCTCCAAGTAGGGCTCCAGTACAAAACATAATATTTTCTATGTAGAAGTGGAACTTCAAGAATACCCATTATTAGCTATTTTTTATTCTAGAGCTGTATTCTACTCTTTGCATTAATGCTAGACATGTATTCTAATCTATTGCAGTTCCAAAATTGATGAGATTCAAAATGTATGGGAGGGTGACTCTACAAATATCAGAGGGAAGATACAAGAATAGCCTGTAATGTGGCTGATCTACTGGGGAGACAAGTTTGTTTTAATTCACCTGACAATCTTATCTTCAATACAACTGAAAACAATCCAAAGAAGAGATGCAAGCATGGCAATAACCAAAGTGCACCATCCTTTCAAAATTGTTCAATGGATAATTTTGTAATATCACTGTCACTTCAAACTATTTAGAATCATCAACAACTGCATGAGGGGGAAAGAAACAATAGGAGCCAAAGAAAAATCTTGTAAAGCTTTTGAACAAGATATTAATGGAACCACCTCATTAGAATCTTTTGATTTGAGGAAGAAGCATCAGTGGCTGCTGATAGCAATGCTGATAGGGTTGGAACCACTAATGATTTAAACTCTAATGCAAATGATAATGACAGTTCTTCCAATGCTTGAAATTATGCTACTGATGCAAATTCAAATAAAGATAATGCAAATGAGTCAAATTATGACAATGTAAATGATGAAAATTCAAATTATTCTAATGTGAGTACTATTGTTGAAGATGAAGATGAAGCTGTTGCTACTAATTTAGTAGGTAGTTACTGCTAATTTGAATTTAATAATAATACTTTGAACAATGATGCTACAAAATCATCCACTAATTCAGCCAAGGCTGCTGTACAAGTCTGCTGCTAATTATTCACATTTTGATGCTACTAATTCAGTTTCAGTTGCTTCAGAAGCTGCTGTAGAAGCAGCTGCTGATGCAGCCAACACTAATTCAAATTCAGAGGAAAATCACAATATGAGCACAAGTTCAAGGTCTAATACTTATGCTAATTCAAATTAAGCCAATTTAGAGGTTCTTCAATATTTTCAAGTTCCTCAAGCTCCTCAAGTTTGTCACCTGCCTCAGAAAATTCAACTGCATCAACTACTAAGCATGAATCATCTATGATGAACAGAAAAATAAAAAGTAAAGTTGAATCTGGATGTACAAGAGCAACTGCTATAGCAACAACAATAGCAACAATGAATTCTGGAGTGTAAATAATCATTCAAGTAACACCAATAATATGGTCAACACACTCAGCACCAGATGAGGTGAAAATCACAACCCCAAATCCAACAGCAAATCCAACACTAAATGATGTAACACACACAAATCCAAATCAAAAAGCACAACATGAAACCTGACAGTCTCTCCTGGAACAGCACCCCCACAAACAGTCTCTTAATCAGTGCTAACACTTCAGTCTATTACTATTACAACTAATGATGATGTAACACCCAAAACATCAATTTAAACAACATGAAATGAATCAAACCATGGTGGAACATGATGCCCACAAACAACCTCTCCATCAGCACAAGCTTCAATTTCAGCTCAACCATCTTTGGCACTGCTAGCATCAGCAACTGATTTATTATCAGCAAAATCTCTGACAAAGTTGAAAAGACTATGAAATGTCAAAACACAATCAATTTTTCAAACAAAATTGTTGGATGAAGATTGTGAAAAGAATATCCAATTCATCCTTATAATATTGAAGGAATCAGGGGGAAAGGTGTAAATCAAGCTGATTAAATTGTTCAATACAGAAGTGATACATGAGATCTTCCTATTTTTAACAAATGAATCAAAAAAATACTTTGCAGTTTGAATATGATAAACACACCAGGGCAGCATTTGTTCTTGTATGGGATACAAGTAACCATAAAGATCTTAAGGAGAAAAGATATCAAGCTAAGATAATTACAGTGCTTAGTACAAGTTTGTAACAATACACTTTCCTCCTCTCTCAGTCTCAAGGAAAACCCGTTGAATGAACTCAAGTCAAGGTGAAAGAGTGTGCAGTATATTATTGGAACATGAAGGACTATATCAACCAAGAAGAAATATCAGGTGCACAGATGCTACGCTAACACAACAAAGCAAACCTTAAAGACTGCATTGCTTGTATCTTGTAGGAAAACAAAAGTTACAGTTGGGAAGAATTTTTCATAGGAAGTTGTCAGAATAGATGGTTGGAAATCCATTTTGTAACAAAGGCTGCTACCTTAGGAGCAAAAAAATAAGCATGTAATTGTGAGATTTCATACAAATTCATAGAGGTCAGCAACCAAGAGAAATCAAAGTACCTATGAACAACAATTGAATAGGTTAGTTGGACACAGTTTGATAAATCATTGGTTGACCTGAAGGAAGTTGTAAATACTTTCATTAATTATATGTCCCATCTTGTGAACATGTTTGGTTCAGTTGCCAACAAACCAATGGCTTATTTCCAGATATTCAGGGGAGACTATGATGAATTTACAGGTGATTATTTTTTTGATTTCTACTGTACTGTATCTAATGCTGTATCATCTAAATATTTTTTTACTTTCTTCATCTTTTCATCTTTGTTCAAGATAACTTTGATAACAATTTTGTGAATCCAGAAGAAGCTTATGGTTTGTTGGAACCAAAATACATTGTTCTTTTGCACAAAATATGTAAGTTAGAATATGTTAGTTGAAATTTATGTTCAGGTATCCCAAAAAACAAATGTAAGGAAAGCACAAGAAGCAAAGTTGAAAATAGAAGAGTACTATGAGAATTTCCCACCAGCACTGAAGACTCACTATAATTGCATAAAGAGTGCATTGACAGTTGAAAATTGTCTCTCTCAGCTTAAGTACTGCATTTATTAAATGCTATATCTATTTAATACAGAATACAGACAAAAGTAATTTTAGGTAAATGACATTGGATCCAGTTACTACAAGGGATATACATTACTTACATAAGAAGCAAACATATATAGTTAGCTATTTACTGAAGTTGATCAGCACTATTATTTTTTAATCATTGCTAGTACTTTTAAAAACAGTAGTTTTGATGTTCTTAAAAGTTGGAGTGTTAAAGCAGTTCAGAAACTTTAGCTAATGTTGTCAAGATATTATATTGCAAAATAATTGTGGTAGATAATTTTAGCAAAAAATAGTATCTTAGATTAAAGGTCATTAAATCTTATTCTTATTCAAAAAGAAGCTGAGCTGCATTTAAAAAATTATTCCACTATTTCACAAGTTGTCTGTAGGTTCAGCATATCCAAAAAAGCCCCAAATGTAGAATCACACCAATATTAGTAATAACAGAAAAGTGATTATATACAAAGTGATTGTCTTGTGATGCTGAGAAAGGAATGAGCATGCATAATAGCTGATATTAAAGATGGGAAAAATCATAAATCATCTTGTCATAAAGTGCACAGCATACTTGTACTGAAGATATCTACATTTCTTTACTCTTGACAGCACTGCAACGAGCAATGATTAAGGCTTGGATTGCATGTTTTATCATAATTAAGTATAGTATTACTGCTAACTATGTATGGTGGATCATCCAACTTACTTATGATTGATATTAACATCATTCAACATTACATCATAATTTCTCTCTTTGATTATTTTTGAGCTCTACAATACACTTCATATGTCATGTGATTGAGTCCAAAAGATGAAAACAATGCAAGTAATTGTCTTTGTTGCATCAAAATTAGTTAGTCAATGTTCTCAACAGATCCTGACACTTGTAAAAATACACAAAGTCTCAACAGGACAAATTTAATTTCCTTGTAGAGGCTTGGGTCACAGTTATAAATTACACCAATAACCTCAACAGTAACCTAAGCAATGATGAAAATGGTCATATTTACCCCAATTGGCCAATCCAACCAACCAATGTTGCTGAAATTGAGGGGCGGTATCCCCCAATCCCAATGGTCTCAAGTTGGAAAGAAACACAGCTGAGTTGTTATCATCCTAGGTCACCCACAAAGTGAATTTTTTGAGAATTTGACATACATGCACAAAAGTATGGGTTCCTACATAAAAGACAAGATATGTAATAATCCCTATTAATAGAATTGGCTCAGCCACAATATGATATTTTCTCTTTGAATATTGCAGATAATCAGGAGCAAGTTTTTTCTTGTCAGCAGCAAGTTTTGTAGTACAATACTTTACAATACTTAGAAATATGAGTTGATAGAAGATTCATTGTAAAGATGAATGTATTTATCTTTATGATATGATGTTTAAAAACATGTTCAGGTTTATCTGTAAAAAATAACACCAACATGCTGCATGAGTATGGATACAACACATTAAAAAAGAATTTTTAGCCAGTATTTTATTAGGCCTATTATCAGAGCCTGGTTAAATGGAATAGTAATAAAAAGTATTGTAAAATTTGTTAATAGAATGTGAAATAAATTAGAACAATTATTTTGAAACTGATTAGACCTGATTAAATCCATTTGAGAACTTTGCAATAAAAGTACCCCAAAAAATAAAAATTTATTCAAGCTTCTGTTTTGATCCACTTTGAAGTTTATTGGACAATTTATTTTCATGTGCCAATTGCCAATTGTTTGTTAGTAGGGGATCCAGAGCTTATTGGTCCAAAATATTTTTTCCTTCAAAACCAGTTTTTGAGTGGTCTAGAATTTTTTAAAGGTTGAACTAAATCTGTCACAATCTTTTTTTCAAAAATAAATGGTTGATTTCTGGCCACTATAGGGCATTTTATGCTGTTCCAGTTATAGCTAAAATTTAGTGGACTAGTGACTCATTCCAACAGGATTTTTACGCAGGAACTGGTACAAAATCACTAAAATTGTTCTTTGGTATCTATTAATGGATATCATGCTTACATTTAGACAAACAACTCTAATTAATAGTTAAGTAGTTGCTGATACAATACAACAATATGTCACCAGACAAAGAACACATCCCTTTCTTT
>JALLOT010004069.1:252-10647 GCA_036939595.1 Thalassiosira livingstoniorum | reverse complement strand
TAGGTATATTTAAGAGACGTGGAATGCCGGATCCGCAAACCCCGGTAGTCGTCCTCTTCTACCTCTTGTGGCTCTTTCTAAGGTATCTATCATAATACTCCTATTACTACCTACTATTATCTCTAGTGCGTGGAGAGAGCGAGAGAGAGGTGTACCTTATGATGTAATGTATGGTAAGTACCATATGTACGCACGTTCAGTTCATTTCCAAGCGGTAAGCCAACTAAAAAGAAGGTGAGCCGTGAGACATACCATACAACATCATACTTACTTAGGAGTACTTAGTATGGTCTATCTAGAGTCTACCTAGAGTGTAGAACTAGGTATTGTACATACCTTACTTACTTACTTATTATTTGCCAGACAAAAAAGGTCGTCCAAATAAAGCCCCACAAAGCTGTCCAACAAGCTGTCCAAGTCCAAATAAAGTTTAACCAAGCCAAGGGTTTAACCAGTTTAACGTTTAACTTTCCCGTGGTAAATAACGGCCGATCGATTGGCTGGGTGTTGGCCTCCGTCTCTTCCTGGTCAGTAAGTACTTAGAAGTACCTACTTCATTGAAAACATTATAATTTTAAAATAGGAAAAGGCAGGGGGCACCCCCAAAGTTAAGAATGAATCATGCAACATTTTCCAACTCCGTCAGGGGACGCACCATGAAGAGACCAAGGCAATCTCAATCGCCTTGCCAACAAATCAGCCACAACCTTGCGTCCGTCACGCTCCTCTTACTAACCACCTACCTCCCTTTCAGCGCCTCCCAAACATGGGAAACTTCAGTGGACCCCGACAACCTCTGCTCTGGAAAATATACTGGATACAAAGCCACACGCGATTGTCGCGGATATGTTTACTGCTCCGAGGGCTATCTGATGGGAGGAGTGATTCCGTGTTGGCCTAACCAATTGTTTGACGAGACGTTGGCGACGTGCACGAGTTGGCAGACTGTGGATTTGGGAAAGTGTCCTGAAAATGATGGAAGTATGATGATGCCCGATCAATATGACGGAAATGCCAATCCGAAGAAATTTTTTGTGAGTTTGTTTTTGTTCTTTTTGCATTGGGTATCGGAAGGGTTTGATCTCCGCATGGGACGCAAAGTGAAATTGCAGTTGCCTTGCTCATTGCTTTGTTTTGTTTCCATTTCATCCTGAATAGTGTGGCCACAGTTCCTCCAACGCAAAAAGAGTTTGCGAGCCCTGCCCTGGTGGATCTCGATTAGAGTGCAGTGATCCAAGCCACAATTGTTTTGCTGGAATCACGGGATGCCCAGATACGCCTCCGACACCATCCAATCCTAGACCTCTTCCCACTCCGCCATCGCCACCTACGCCTCCTTCGCCACCCACGCCACCATCGGCTGCTACTCCTGTGGGACAGCCACCAACCACGGCGAGGCCTCCGGCATCGGTGTCAAATCCAGCACCTACACCTATTGTTTCAAATGTCCCTGCAACACCTCAGATAGATGAAAATGCAAATCCAATGAAATTTTTCGTAAGTTTCTGTGTGGTTTTCCAGAGCAGAGTTGGCCAAATGAAATTTCGGGCACTGCCAAAAATCCAATTTGCCACTTTTATTTTTCTCTTTTTTGTATTCGGATTTTTATTGAACAGTGTGGCCAAAGCTCTTCCAACGCGAAAAGAGTCTGTGAGCCATGCCCCAGCGGTTCGAGTGACGAATGCAGTGATCCAACCCACGACTGCTTTGCTGGCATCACGGGATGTCCAACTTCACCTACAACTCCTTCAGTCAGCGCGGGGCAACCACCAACCACGGCGAGACCTCCCGTATCCGTATCTGTTCCAGCACCCACTCCCGTTGTTGTCTTGAATGTCCCTGCAACGCCAAAACCTACACCAAATCCAACTCCAAACCCTACACCATATCCCACAAAATACCCTACAAATTTCCCAACCAAAATCCCTACCAATCGTCCAACAACTCAGTATGTCAATGTTGAACTGGTAAATCCCAATCCCATCTCTAGTGGAAATGTCGTCACAGATGGAACTCCCAGTAGTGGTGTCAGTAATGGCGGGGAGGATCTTCTACACGGTTATCCCGTTTCCTCTTATTATTGTGGTTATTCTTGGGAGTTGACTACAAAAACTTGCAGTACCGCACATCCTTGTCCTAGTGGATTGAATACTCAGTGTAAGTTGTGGTGAAGGCCTTGATTGGGTTTGGTGCATTTCGGGACTTGGGTTGCATTGGGCCAGAAACCCGGGGTGTTGAATTTGGACATTTGCTCGGAGGTCTTTCAAATTTTCACGATGAACTGTTTTTCTCATCATATTTCCTCATCAACTTTTTTCTACAGGCCCCTTGAGTCAATTTTGCTACCCCAACACCCCCTGTGGCGTAGAAAACGCAAATCCCACCCCACCAACCCACTCTCCCATCACAGCCGACCAAGAAACCTACTACTGCGGCTATGACTGGAACTGGGTCGTAAATAATTGTGGCTCCGCTGTTCCATGTCCATCTGGAAATGCCAATGGTGTCTGCCCCACCGGAATGAAGTAAGTTTCTTGATGAATTAGTAATATAGCTGAACCTTTATTTGACTCACCGCTCTTTTGATACAGATGTATCGCAAACACTCCATGCAACATGTTTGGTTTACCCACTAAAACACCTACCCCACCTCCAACAAAGGTTCCTACGGTTTCGTATCCTCCTGTGAAGTTGGACGACTCTCAGAAACGATTTTGCGGGAAGGATTGGGCTGACGTTACTGAGAATTGTTTGACAGCCATTCCTTGTCCAGGGGGAGATGCTCAGGGTGTTTGTCCATGGGGTAAGAATTGAAATATTCTATTATTTGAAAGATCCAATACCCTTCAATTTCTAACTGTGTTCTCGACTGTTTGACTATTATTGCAGGAATGAATTGCATTGCGGAAACACCTTGTAGGGATGAGGAGTATTTGGATTGGTTGAGGGGGAAGCAGGCATCGTATGGTAGTGGTGGAGGGGGAAATGATGTTACAATTGGCAATGTGAATGTTGGCAGCGGTAACACAATTGGGAACACTAGCAGCAATACTGGTGGCAACGCAAGTGGCGAGAGCAACTCTAAATGTGCCTCTGATTCCAACTGCCCACCAGGAGAATTCTGTAACTACGGACAGTGCGGGCAATGCTCCATCCTCGACGCCACCAGAGACGTCGGTTGTTCCACCGAACAGGTATGTCGCACGGCCGGATGCCAAGAAATTCAAGGGTGGGGTGTGGCAAAATGCTACGATGTTGATGAGTTGAATCAAAGTTGCAAAACAATGTGGAGACAAGATAATGCCTGGTGTGATTTGGAACTGATGGTTTGCCAGGGGGAACTTGGGACGGATGAAGTTGAGAGTGATGAAAGTGAGAGTGCCCCCAGCACTGCTGGCAGCAACAGTGTGGCACAGACCGAGAATTCTTCGTCTCAGGGAACTGGGGGAGGAAGTGCGAACTCAGCGGCCCTGTATCAAAACCCTGATGGAAATGAATTCTTTTGTGGGAAAACTTATTATGATATTGTTGACGTCTGTTTGCAGTCCAAACCTTGTCCTAATGGTTTCGGCAATGGGTAAGTCGTTTTGTCACCCACAATGTGGATGAACTTCTTCTGAACTTTTTTCAAAATTTGAACTTCGATTTTCACGTCCATCGTTCGTTTTTCATTCTTGCGTTATGTAGAATCTGTGAATCTGACGAGGGGTGCTTTGCCGTTCCGAAATGCAAAGATGTTTATCTTGCACCTCCGCCTCCTGCAAATCCTCTTACAAACAAACCAACAAATCTCCCCACGAGCCCTCCCACCCCACCACCTGTCATGGCTTCCTTTTCCGCTCCAACGAAAACCCCCACAAAAGTGCCTACTCCCCTGCCTACCAGTCCCCCAGTTTCCGCTACTGTTGCAACCACTACAACGACAACAACCACTACATCATCATCAATTATTCAATCTGTTGATCTATCAAACTCCCAACCTACTCAATCTGTAGTATCTCCACAACCACCCACAAATTCACCTACGAATTTACCCACAAATTTACCTACAAATCCACCAATTCTACCACCAACCGCACCACCTGCCCCAAATACAAATTTCTGCGGGCATGATTGGTCATCTCATTCACAGCACTGTGATACTTCACTCCCATGCCCGAACGGAGATGAATGTCCCGAGGGCCAAATTTGTTTTAGCGACAGTCCATGCGGAGTTGATGTCGACGACGTTGGTGCAGGTGCNCCAATGTTGGAACTACCATTTGTGCCTGCGCCTGCGCCTGCACAAATGGTAGTTCCAACATTGGCAACTTTTGCGGAAGTGAATGGAATACGTTGATTGTCGAATGCAAACAAGCCACACCTTGCCCTATGGGGAACGAGGACTGTCCCGAAGGCCAAATGTGCTACAGAAACTTTGTGTGCGATCCGCCTCCTACGACTTCAACCATGGCGACCGCGACGACATCAGCAACTGTAGCTGTAGGTTCAGTCCAAACAGGCAGTGGAACGTCGGGACAAAGTTCGAACCAGAATGCTGGTGAAACTACCACTCTAGGCTCACAAAATGGAGCAACCACTGACAACGATTCCTCCAATGCCAGCGTAAACAATGGTGCCAGTGGTCAAAATTCTGGGAGTTCAACAGCGGGAAATTCAGTTTCGACTGGAAATGGGAGCTCGGCAACTACCAATAATGGAGGAGGAGCCAATACTCAGTCCAGTTCAGACAAAGGATTTGGCCAAACCACTGTTGAAGGAGTTAACTCCTCAGAGAATACTGTATCTGGCGGGAGTGGCAGTGGACAAACAACTGGTCAAACTAGTGCCCAAGGTCAATCTACGGTTAACACCAATGCCAACACAATGACAGACAACCCCACTAATAGCTACTGCGGAGTCTCCCTCGCTGAACTTGTGACCTCGAATTGCGTTGATGCCATGCCATGCCACAGCCAAATGAACTGTCCTACCAACCAAGCTTGTTTTAACAACGTAGATACTTGCGTCAACACTCAATCCCTTAACTCCAATAATGTTGCTAATGCTCCTCCATTCGAACCGTGCAACCTTTGCGGAACTGGTAGCCAACTCGACTGGTCCACTAATATCAATTTCAACGGGACAGACATTTCCTGCGGGGAATTCGGGTGGATTTTCTCTTCTGAGAACATTCGAGAAGGGTCCGATCAGTGTCTCCTGATGCGCAACTCGTACTTTGGAGCGTGTTGCTTTACTCCTCCAGAAAATGGATGTAGATTGTGTGACACCGGGGCTGATGGACCGTGGTATGATATCCGACTTGATGTCGATACAGAATTCGAGGGACAGTCTATGCCCTGTGCTGAATTGTCAAACAAAGTCAGCACCAGATTCGAGGTTGGCTCCAGCCAGTGTTCGGAAGCTCAAGTAAATCACTTTGCGCAATGTTGCTTTGATAAATGCTCCATATGTGGAGATCATGGCCAATTGGATTGGGATGCAACGGTGATGTTTTCAGGTCAAGAAATGCCATGCCATCAGTTCGATGTCATGTTTCAAAAGGAGAGTGTAGCGGCAGACTCTTCGCGATGCCAGATGAGTCATGACTTTTACTTTGATACGTGTTGTATTGTGCCTCCAGAGGACCCGTGTAATTTGTGCAAGACGGGTTCAACATATTACAATATGAACAGCGATGTCATCGTGACTTATAACGGGACTTCGGAAACGTGTTTAGAGGTTTACGCATCGTTATTTGAGAGGCGGGAACAATCGAGTGATCACTGTGCTCATGCTCAGGGAGAGTTGTTCAATCAGTGTTGTGATCCCTCGACTGGTCTCACCATTTCTGATGAAGAAATGACTGTTCAAAGTACCGCGGAAGCGAATGACAGTGTCTCCCAACAACAAAAGCAGGAAGGAAGTGGGTCCGCTCTTGATCCAAATAACGATCAATTCAACTCTTGGTATGTCGGAGACCTATCATCTTCAACAAGCAAAAGCATTTCATTTGTTGAACTGTGGTATTCGTCGATTGTATTGTGGATTTTCTTGGGCTGAATGAGGGGTAGTAGATGCATCTCATAATTCTCAATCGCAGTCTTGAGGAAATATAGAAACAGAAAATAGTGAATTCGTTACCAATATACTGCATACCTTTAGTTCATTTTTTTCGCTTACAATTTCAAGAACTGCCTTCTGTGATCCGTCTCATGATAAACTTCGTACGAAAAAATGATGCCAAACAATTTAAACTAGAAGATCAGATGAAGGTTGAAATGCAAAAGTTAGCTTGAGAGAACGCCTTGTTTAATTCCTGGAAGGCATGCACAAAAGACATTCAGCGAACTAATCCAGATGATGAAAAAATAATTTCCATGTTACTGTAATCACACGAAAATTAGAAAAATATAATGGATAAAGTAAAATGATATTAGTCACATTGTTGCTTTTGGCAGTGCGATTTCTGTGAAGTGATTGTACATTGTGTGGGCAAATAATTCAAAACATAATTATTTTGATCACTTATAATGCGAGTGGACCTTGGTCAGCACATTTTTAGCTATCAAGTTGAAGACATATTGGTTGCAACTGCTATGCACTTTCAAAGATAGTGTTTTCCTGAAGCACAAAAGTCATATTACGAAATCCTCTGTAAGGTTTTGATAAAACTAGATGTAAGGGCGTTAACAGGGAAATCAAGGTCATGAGGTAGAGCATTTTATGAGTTTTTTGCCATTTTAACTTTTACCCAGATGGCATGACTTGCTTCCATGCTATTAGGTCACCCCAAAATCCAATAACCACACGGTTCTGGTGTCAGCAATTGAACCAAATCAGAGATTTGACTACTTGACATAAAGCTTTGAGTGTCGTGAAGTAAATACAAATATTTTCTAGTTTTTGAGCTCAAAATTGAATTAATTGACAAATAACAACTTTTAAGATGAAAATAAAGCTGTCTATAAAACCACTTCACAACAATAATCTGAGTCAATTCACCAGAAAATGTTTGTTTATGCTGTTATCATACTCAGATGATTGAATTCGAATCTTGGTTCTTGGCTAAACTTGCAATTTAAGTTTCAAATGTCCACTTTTCCATAAATCTCACCAAATAACTTAGAGGTTGTTACTCACAAGGAAAGACTACACCAATGCAGTGTTTTCTTGGTTAGCCTGTTATATTACAATGACACATATGTGTTGTTCCATCGACCCCTTGCGATGTCACTCACAATTGTATAGAGGCTATAAGGATCAGCTTGAAATGTCACCTCTTCTGACTTTGAAATCTGGTTCAGCTATGATGTACCTTGATTACATAAGTGTTGGAGATTGCAGGATTTGGACAGAAATAATTATCTTGCCTGCTGGATCAAAGTATTTTTTTGGCATAGATGGTAGGGTTCAGGGGCTATTTGATACTGGATGTCACCTTTTTTCAATGGATGTCTATGTAGAAATTGTTTGGGACAAAGGGGTTGTTGGTTGTTGATTTTTGTAGTGGATTTGGGTGGCTATCATTGACTTCCTCCTCAATGCTTGATAATGGGACTCATTCATGCAATAACCAGCCTTGATGGGAAAAGGTGAGTCTTTTTTCTTTCTGATATTGATCTTTTTTATTTCTTTGGACAATAGTTGGACTTCCTTGCTGTATGTTGCCATTGTCTGCTGATGAAGTTACTCATTTGCTTTGAATTGCTATTGTATTTTAGTTACTCAGCTTGAGATTTGCTGTATAGTTCCTTCACTTTCATTGTCCATCATATTGCTTTTATTCTTGATGAGGCTTGGATATGATTGAATTTGTCCGTTGTGCTTGGGTAGCTGTTAATGCTGAGCATGGATGATTTCAACTATTACATTGTTTGCCTGCATGATCTCCTGATTTTTTGCTATTAGCAATTGAGCAGTGTTGCTGTCAGCACTTGAGGGACCTGCTGATTGCTTGGACTACATTACATTCAGATTCTTATTGATTTCCATCAAGAATCAATCTATATCTTGCTACATGTGATCATAACCCTACTCTAGTTTTGGAACTTTCCTTTTATTATTGCTTTCTTCTTGCCTTCTTCATCAATTCTTTGCTTTAGATCTTTGATGCTGCTCCCATTCTCACCATACTACCTTTTGTTCAGTGATGCCATTTTCAATTGATTTGTCTCAATTCAGAAGTTGATATCATTTTACAGTTGATCTTGATCTTATACAATTTGAATGATTGCTGTTCAATTATTCTGTTGATTTGACTTCATTGTTTCTTGATTTGAAGTGATTGTTTTTTTAACTTCATTCTGATCTTGTCACACATGTTGAATTCCTTGAACCATTGCTTGGAGTTCCTGTAGAATGAGTTCAACTGGGAATAGATTCCCTTGGCCTCTGAGAGTTTGGGTTGAATTTGCTTACTGTGGCTGCTGTGATTATTGGACAACATGAACTGCCATTAATTTTTCTATCTCCATTTGACTTAAATCTTGAGTAAGTTGGCCAATGTAGTTTGCTGCTGGTGTTACTTGATAAGGAGGTTCTTCCCATGCTGATCTTGGAGCTAATTGTGATTGAGTCATCTTTTTCTTTCAGCACAATTTTTTTGCTTCAGGAGTTCAGTAATGGGCTTCCCAATTGCCTTGTCCACTGCTTTTGTAGTAGGATTAATGTCAAAAATGTGACTTAAAAATTCATAGTAGATATTTTCTAGGTTTGCTTCATTTTCCATAAAAATTCACGTATTATTTGGCTTCTGCTTCATTGTCAGAAAATCATCAATTTATTCCTCCTTTTCTGCAACTTCTATGACTTTGAATTTTTATTCCTGTTTTTGGTCCACTTGCATTGCAATTTTCTTTGCTTTTCCATTGAATTGATTGTGGTTTGCACTGTTTCCTGCTTTTCTATCTGAGAAAGGAGATTTTCTTCTTCTTTTCTTCTAAAGATTTCCTTCCTTTGAGATACTTTTTCAATTCTTTCTTATTAAATTTCTATACTTGTCTAATTGCTTCTGAGCTTCTGCTGCTTCTGCCTTTTCAGCTGTTTTATCAGAAGTTGCATTGATTGTTTCAACTTGAATTGATTTTTCTACTGCTTTTTATTGGTTGGATCCTTGTTGACATCAATGTCAGATGGGATAGGTGAGAATTCCTGATATATTTGGAGTTTTTCTTGCCATGATTGGGTAGGGTTACCTGTTTGAGGTTTTTAGAAGTTATTTTGGGCTTGAAAGATTTCCCATGTTTTCAAATGAATAGGGAATACTTCCTTCTATTCATCAGTGGATTTGACAGGGCTTTTGGCATTCTTTGGACTGGGTAAGACTGAATTCAATTTTCCCACCTCTGTAGATTCGTATTCAGTCTTTTTGGATTTGCATTTGCAAGTTTCAATGACCATTACCAGAGGTTTGTTGATAATAGAAATTAAATCAAGTTGCTATGGTAGGTGGTGGTACACAAATAATCCCAAAATTTCAAACCCAATAAATAGGTTAGAAAATTTTCAATGGTGTTGTAATGCATATGAGCAAAGCATCCTGAACTTTGAATGGTAAAATGTTGATCCTAGTAAAAGTTATGACCTGGCAACATTTACTAGTGCTCTTTGTTTGGGTGTTTTTGTGGGACCCAATAACACTGCTAGTAATTATTGACTCAATTGACTCAATTGATAGATAATTGAACTGTTATTCCTCTGTGAAACCAAGGTATATGTATATGGAACTTCTGTCTCTGTTTTGAGTAGTAAATGTTTTTCCTTATCATATAAAACTGAAAAGAAACATTCCCAATTTAACCATGATGGTGACAGTGCTGGGTATCCACTTGGAAATGACACAAAACAAAATTGATTGACGTTATCCACAAAAAAATCAGAGTGACTTTGAATCTATAATATCCATGGAGGCTTTAAGTAAAAGTGCACTAATTTCAAGGTAAAAGGATGTAGACAAAAGAATTTTGATACCATTCACTGAAGAAAAAATGGGCAGATGTAGGTTATGAGGATGGAAATTTTCTTGTTTGAGTTGCCTTCCAATATCTAGGAAATATGCTCTTGCTAATTATTTTGTCACCTCAAAGTGCTGTGAACATTACTATGAAATACTTGCTGCATTAAAAAATAGAGGGTATGATGCATGCTGCAACCCCTATGACAAAATGCAAAAACACATCAAGAATCAAGACTCCAGTATGGTGTGGTACTTACTTTTTATTTTCAAACATAAAAATAAAATCTATTGCTAATTCATTATGCAAGTTTTGGAATAGTATTTGCAAAACCATAATCAATTATGTAATAATCAAACAAAGGCAAAACAAATGTCAAAAGTATCATTTGCCAAAGCAATAAATCTATTTGATTTGACATTCATCAATAGAAGGTAATGTTTCCCAAAATTATTCCAAA
>JALLOT010004068.1:0-10618 GCA_036939595.1 Thalassiosira livingstoniorum | reverse complement strand
AGTGAGATGGACCAAATGGCATAGTGCTATGAAGTAATGTTTCTTCAACATAATTAATGAACATTTATTGGTTTTCATATCCATTTTTGAAGGTTTCTTGCTGCTGTTTGTAAACAAGGAAAGACATGATTGTGGTGAACACTGGATGTGACTGTTGCATCATCAAAGCACATTGTTATTGATTGCTTTTTTCTTTGATAAGATTCGGGAAGTGGATGCAATGTCGCTCTGTCCTCATAATATTCCTAGGTTTGAAAAGAATTTGAAAAATGAAAAAATAAAGGGTGAAGCAAATCATCCCCCAATACTTCCGGTAACTCCTTACATTAATGTTTCTCCATAATGACTTGACAACATCAATGATAGACAAGAGAACAAGAAAACTAATTCTGTTACGGCACTTAACAATTATGACATGAAAAAGTATTCTTTGAAAATTCTCAATTAAAGTTATGAAAAATATAAGTTACTTTCTTCACAACACATTCCACATGTCTGTTCTTCATTCAGTTTATCATTATTTGACAAAACATCCACATTATGATTCTATCATCGTTATTTCATTCCATTCATCATATTATTAAAATCAATGTATTGTAGAGAAAGACGTCCCCGTGCTCCGTGTTGCGGAGATATAGAGAACGCCTTTCCTTGTTTGCGCCGAGATATCGACTAGAGTAGGACATTGCATGATCATTCCATAGCTGCGTGTAGTCTTGACGATGCTCTTGAAACTCGCTCGTTCATTGTACATTTGCACAAGGATCAAAAACATGGCCAATATTGGAGGTATGATTGGTTTTGAACAAATTCAAAGAGAGATATCAACGTAATTGGACAATGCAATGAGATGATGCATAGTCCTACCAACACCATTCCTTGAGAGTAATTACCTCGAGACTTGAGAGTAACACGAGGCAAAGCAGATTCCTTGTTTCCTCGTGGCCTTTGAGAATGGAAGAAAAGGACAAGAACATGTCGTAATCCTTTCGAATCTCGAGGTGTCGTTCAAACACCTCCTCTCCTATGCTTGTACGAATCTTGTTTTAGACAAAACAAGCAGTGCAGCAATTGCACTGAATCTGCGGCGATCCCCCCGTGGGAGGCGGTTGACAATCGGCGTGAAAGACTCCGAGTTGTCCTCCCGGCACGGTGTTATTTCGTATTAAGCAGACGGATTCGTCGACTCTTCCCGTGAGTTCATTGTTGTTGATGAGCAACTCCTCTGCGGTGAATACGAGTAGAAAACAGACGGTGAGAGTTGCCAATGATCTATGCAAAATCAAGCCACTCCATCCTCCTCTCATGACTCACCCAAAAACAAAAACTCCCCCTCGGCAATGATGGGCAACGTCCCACTCAAAAGATTATTATTCAACCACAAATCCTTCAATCTGGGACTCTGCCCATAATTCTGCGGAATCGTCCCCGTCAACCGATTGTCATTCAAATACAATATCCTCAACGCCGCCAAATTGATCCCGAACAACTCACTGGGCACCGGCCCCGTCAAATCATTGAACTCCATGGAAAGAAATTCGATCGATTCCATATTCCCAAACTCGGTGGGAATGCTCCCCTCGAAGTTATTATTCTGCAATTCCAACTCGGCCAAATTGGGACAATTCCCAAAGGTGGAGGGGACCGTCCCCGTCAATTCGTTATTGCTCGCCCAAAACGTGCTGAGGCGGGTGAGATCCCCGACGGAGTTTTGAAGCGGTCCCGATATGGAATTGTTTTTGAAAATGACTTCTTCGAGGTCGAGGTTGGTGTAGAATTCGGGGGGGATGGTTCCGACGATGTTGTTTTGTTCCATGTCGATCCAGGTGAGGAGGTTGAGGTTGCCGATTTCGGTGGGGATGGTGCCGGAGAGGTTGTTTTCGTAGATTAGGAAGGCGTCTGTGGAGAGGTGTGTGTGAGAGAGAGGAGGGTGAGGGAGGGAATGTGAGTGGCAATGACAACGACAATTGTTTCGTAATTTCCATGGCTCGCTCTGCTCGCAGCATTGCTCGCGCTGCGCGCTCGCAATGCTGCTCGCTTCCGCTCGCTTCGCTCGCAATGCTGCTCGCCTGCTCGCTATGGCTCGCTACGCTCGCCATCCAATGGACTCACCCATTTCCACACAATTCCCAATCTCCGTCGGAATACTCCCCGTAACCTCATTCTGCGCAAACCACAAATTCCTCAAATTCCTCCACTCCCCAATCTCCGTCGGAACACTCCCCCGAAAATTATTCAAACTCGTCCTCCAATTCACTACATTCCTCAATCCCATGTATTCCATTTGGAAGAGGTCGCCGTCCATGTTGTTGGATTCGACGTCGAAGGTGGTGAGGGGGGGTATGAGTCCGAGGGAGGTGGGTATGGGTCCGGATTGGGCGTTGAAGAAGGAGATGTAGGATTCGAGGTAGACGAGGACGCCGATTTCGGGGGCGATTTGTCCGATCATGTTGTTGGATTCTTGATGATGGTGGATGGAGGATGGAATTTGAAAAAAGGCGGGAAAATGAAATGGAAAACGAAGTGGGTGAGCAAATGACAATTAACAATCAACCACAACCACAACCAATCAATCACAATCAACAACCACCACCAATATCGACTACACTCACGAAGATTCAACCTCAACACATTGCCAAACTCATCACACTCCAACTGATTATACACTCCCCCCCCACCCGCCCCCCCATCCAAATCCACCCCCCAATCGCAATAATTCCGATCGCTCAACCACGCCCCATTCTCCGCTCCCGAATCCTGACTCCCGTAATTCCAATCGTCTCCCCCCAATGCGAAATACATGACTGCCAACGCGTACCGCTGCTCGTTCAACAGGATCTGCTGCTCATCGCACGGATCGATGGGAGGGTCGGAATCGCACTCTTCCACGATCCACTCCGTCGCCAAGCTCTGGGGACTGTTCGGATCGCTGAGGTTGGGCACCGTCCCCACTCGAAAACTCACGGCGTAAATCTGATCCAACAGTCGATTCTCGCAAGTTCCGGGATTGTCGCAGTTGGTCAATGTGGGAGCGGTGGAAGTGGAGGGGGGGAAGGTGCTCTGGGTGGGAGGTTGGGGGGGGGGCAAGGGGGGGGGGGGGGGGGGTGGGGGGGTGGTCATGGAGAGGGATTCGAGGTTCATTTGGAGGAGGAGGGTGCGGAGGTCGATTTCGTCTTGGTCCAGATTAGAAGTGGGGGTTTGGGGGAGGAAGAAGCGGGAGGCGATTTCGGAGGGGTCTGCTCGGAGCTCTCGGGATTGGTTCGATTGGCTTGATTGGCTTGACTCGCTGGATTGGCCTGACTGGCTTGACTCTGGCGAAACCTCGGCCACTTGTTGCAACTCTCGGTGACCTCCCAAGGATTTCGATCGATTGTGCTGCTCCCTCCTGCTGCTTATTCTACTGCGCCCATTGCCACCATGATTGCTGCTGCTACTACTACTACTTTCGTTGCTGCCGTTGCTAGAAGCACTAGAAAACGTCGACTTGGAAGATCTCTTCCGTCGCAATCCACCATTGTCCAACGCCGATGCGGAGGCGGAGGTGGAGGCCGAGTTCATGCCCGAAATATCCCCCAGTTCGAATCCCACAATGGGTTCGGGGGAGAGCATCGCCGTCATGGCCAAAAGGCCGCTGCCGATGCTGCCGATTCTCCCGAGAGTGCTCCCGAGAGTGACACGATTCCGGACACTGCGATGATTCATCCTCTTTCTGCCCATTGTGCTGCTCTCAATGTTGATCTTGACGTTTGTTGTTATTGGATCTCAATGTGAAAATGTTATTGGATGTTGATTGCCGAGCAAGAATGTGGAAATGGCAAAATGGCGAACCCTGTGGAGGAATGAAAAGATTTCAAAAATTTAAGAATAATATGACCAAGTCTCAATTGTTATGTGTCTGAGTAGCAGGTAGCAGTGGGATGCTTTGGCGTGCTTTGGGGTGCTTGTGCTTCGCCCACTCTAATCTTACTTTTGTGTTTTATTGATGGTACAAGAATGTACTACGTACTACGTGCTGCTGCCCGTGCGTTGTAACATTGTAGAGATTCAGGAGGTATGTAGAGGTTTGACATTATGAGGTTTGTTTTGCATAGAGATCATTGCTGATGCAACATTCCTGCACATCATCATGTCCTACTTTGTGGTTGGCTCCACACCATTCCACACCTAAATGTTGTAAAAACGATCCTGAACGTAAAACGTCAAAAATTGAAAATGGCCCAAGCCAGACAGCCAAACACGAACGAAGAATAGAATGAGCACGCAGAGTGAACATTACGTGCCACAATGCATGGAGTCTTCTCGAGTATCCTCGCCTCTTTTTCAACCATTGCATGGTGCATGCTGCATGGTGCACGCTGCTTTGTAGATTGTTTCTGTTCAAAGACTTGATGTTGCAATGTGTTGCAATGTTGCCTCGTTGAATTTGAGAGCCAGAGTTGCGTTGATGCAGGTTGATTCGGACAACCACCAATTTTGTGACCGGAAAATTTTAAGAAAAATAAGGCTTAAATAATAAAATTGAATTATTAGGATCTATTTGAAGTCGTTTTTAAATCTATTTGAATTTTTTAGTTTATACATCAATTAAATGAGCAAATTTGAACGGAAGTTTGTGTGACATATGGAAATTCTTTTCATCACGGTAAAAGTTAGTTATTGTCTAATTTTTCGGGCCTACTATGTAGAAAAACTTATTTGAAAACCTATTTGATACAACATAGGGGGAAGTATTGAATGCGTATGTATCGCATAAGTAGTACAAGCATTAGATGAGTTGATGTACTCCTAGTCTATCTCTCCTAGTACCATAGTAAGGTACCATACTTAATTTTTTTGAATTATTTTTACAAATGATACGTTTTCCGTTCATTCTTTCAAATAATTTTTAATAATTAAATGCTCCTCTTGTTCAGCCACTTCCAAAAATTAGAATGATGTAATAAGAATCGTCTACCAATCTGTAAGTGCCCAAAATTATATTCCATAAATAATGTTCAAGTAGGTACAATGCTGATACCAAAAGGGAAACAATATGGTATTTATTACCATCACATTTGTCTTTGACATGACCTTTGTGTTTGAACTGGAAGAGATTGTATCATGACACATTCCAATGGGAGCAAGCACATATTTCTTAGACCTGGATTATGTTTGACAAATTGGTGGCAAAATTACAAAATTAATCTTTAGTGGTGATTGATCCTTGTAGTTTTTTGTTATAACTTTCTTTTGATACACCTTGACAAGAACTTTTGTCCAGTTATTTGTTTTGTTTCTTTTTCTTTGACAGATCAGGAGAGGTTGGTCATGAGCTTAATCATTATCAATATTCCAGTCTACTCTTGAGCTTATTGCTTACTGGTACATTGTATTAAAGTGACTTAAATACCATGCCAGTCTCACAGTGACACAATTTTATATTGGATATTACTTCTAAAAACACTGAAAATACTTTATTTTTAAAATTTTCACCTGTCATTTCCAAATGAAGGCTACAATACAGAGGAAAATATGCAGATCTTGTATAACTACTCTGTAAATATTCTACATTTGTTGCAGTACCAAAGTAAGAAGTAACAAAAGATTGTTTGTAGAGACAGTGACTAAATTTTGAGCTTCATTTTTCATTTGGCTTGCTATTTCCTTTTATTTAAGCCTCAAAATGTAAAAAACCCAGCATTCCTTTTTCAAGAAACAATGAGATGTTTTTCTCTGTGTTTGTAGGTAAGGGTTACAGCACAAAGTAGTACTTATGGTCAAAGGTAATACTGATTTTTAAGATAGAATATTTGAGAAATTTTAACTCTTCAGTATACAAACACTTCAAAATTTTTCTTTCATTCTTTTATTCAACTTTGTTTTTTATATATATCATTAATTAGAAAATATATAAAGTAAAAAAAAGTTATCACTTCACAAAAATACCGTCCTGAAGTGACATTGGTAGAATTATTTGATATTTCATTATTGATTACCTAATGCATTAAACAAAAATATACTGTGTCAACCCTATGTTGACTGCTATTTATGATAAGATCAAACTATTGATTGAACTTAGCCCCAAATATAAGATCAATAGTTTACCTCTTCTGATTGAAAGTAGCATGTCAAGTACATCACATATCTAGAGCTAGGGTTAGGATTAAGGTTAGGATTAGGGATTGGAATAGGGTAACAATAAAGTGGAAAATATGCAAATATTTTCAAATTAATTTGTAAATAATACACATTTTTTACAGTACCAAAGTAAGAAGTGTGAAAAGATTTTTTATAGAAAAATGACAAAACTTTTTAGCATAATTTTTCTATTGACTTGCTATTTCCAATTAGTTAAGTCTCAAAATATTAAAAATCCAGCATTCCTTTTTCAAGATAAAATAAGAAGTTTTTTTCTGTTTTTGTATGCTCAGGTTACAACACAAAGTAGTAATTGAGGTCAAAGCTAAAACTAAACGTTTTCAGATAGAATATTTGAGATGCTTAAAATTTGCTCTTTCATACTTTTCAACTCAACCATAAAAATTTTAAAAATATATAATAAATTAGAGAAGAAATAAAAGAATAAAGTTAGTGATTGCTTTAAAAAAATACCATCCTGAAGTGACATTGATAGAATATTGGATTCTTATTCTTGAGTACATAATGCTTCACACCAAAATATACTGTGTTGACCCTATGTCAGTGGTTTTTTATGATAAGATCAAACTATTGATTGAACTTATCCCCAAATTAAAGATCAATATTTTGCCTTGTCTGATTGGAAATAGCATGTCAAGTACGTCATATATCTAGAGCTTGTATTTCAGTGAGTATTTTTTTGAACAGAAAAAAGAAGAATTATAAATTATTGAGCAATAGATCAGCAAATTAAAACCCTTTTGTAGTATTGGTCAGTATAAATGCCATCAAATAAGTTTTTCTATACTTAAAATAATTCATCAGATATCCATGCTCATAATTGAAAATTCTCAGATTTATTTGACCATGAATTTCCTTTGGTGATTGATTTTCAAAACATTCTAAATTTTCAAATTTAAGTCAAAAATGAAAAACTTATTAACCTTTTTCTTGTTACTAGTTTGAAAACATGTCAAATACTTCATTTTGGATTAAAAAAAATTAACTGGATTTTCACTTTGGACATTTCTATAAAGTAATAGGATTTTACAGGGGGAAAAGAAAACTTGGAAAAGGAAAATATTAAAAAACATTGATTGTGACAGAAAATCATTTTGGGAAATAAAGAAACTATCCATGGAACTATGGGAAATATTCCATTCATATATTTTTGGAGAATTTTATGGATAGTAGACAATTTCCCAAGAAAAATAAAGATTATTTTATCTTTATGGGGACATTAATTTTGGTGTTTAAAATATTTAGCACACTACTTTTCCTGAACTTGTTTCTGGTCAATTGTGACATCAATAGGTGTCTTGATATTGATGAGGAATGTCAATTATAGCTTCAGGTATTTATCCAGAACAAAGAAAGACATTGTAGAAAATGAGACAAGGAAAAACCCTCAAACTAGTAGTGCCATTTTAAAAGAGTTGGGTTTTTATTTAGTTTGAAACTAAAACATTAGGATTACAATAACTTTCATATTTTTCAGTTTTGATTTCTGTTAGGATTGACTTTGGTTGGGGTTATAATTTTAACATAAATAAATAACTGAAAATTGACTTTTTGTAAAATTTTCTGGACTTTTACCTTAATAAGTTATTTTGTGGCATAATATCCAAATAAAGTCTCTGAGTATTCCCTCTAGTTGTGACTTCTTCCCACCCTTATATTTGTTCAACAATTATCATTTCAGTCAAGTTAATTATTAATATTATTTTCATTTGGAGTACTTTATGGGCCATATAATTTAAAAATTAAATGTTGTTTATTTTGCAAAATCATTCTGACATGAAGGTAATGTAACACCATGATTTATATATTGACATAATTGCTTGTAATTTTAAATATTTAGTTTCCAAGGAAAGAACTTTGTAATGGCTTTGAATTTTATTTGTTTTTAATAAGCATTATATTGATACAAATCTACACTCAAAACTAAGAATTTGAGACCCAGACTATGTTCTAATTTTTTTGATTTCAAGTTAGACAAAATGGAAAGAATGATTGTTGTCTGTAAGTTTTTGTTCATCTCCAGATTGAAATATATTTTTTACAATTAAAGATTGCATAGACTCTCCCATGACCAAACTCAGCTTTTCATGAAAATCTTCATTACAGTTAAAATGTTTAGTGTTATGGCTGGTATTAAGCATATTTTAAAGATCATTATTCAAAAGCCATTACAGACATTTCATTTGCCTTGACATATTTTATATACCTGTAGTCAGCTCAAATTCATGTTTTTTCTGCTTCTGCATTTTTTCAGTTTTTCTCTTTCTAAAACCTAGTAATTACTTCTGTTACTACACTTTTGCTGTCTAAAAACTCTACACAAGTAACAATTTGATCTTCCAGAACCACATTGCTATATATATAAAACATGCTTTGAAAATTATATCAATGATGTGATGGTAGCTGTGCATACAGAAAGCCAATTAGCCCAGAAGATTTCATTTGAATTTGGTAGTTTTAGAATTTCCTATTTTGAAGTTGATTACATAGGGAGCATAACTTCTTGATAATGAAAATGGATATTTCACAAAAGTACAAAGTATGTTTAAGGACTTCTGATATTAAGGGTAGTTTACTTAATGAATCAAAGTTTAATTTCTAGAGAAAAAAGTATCATACCTTTTTGGAAAGACAATGGTGTAGAAGTATTATGTAGGGACACGGAACACTAGGTTCAAATCTTCAAAAAACAAGTAAAACAATAAACCATCAATCTACTACCATCAATTATTAAATATGAAACAATGGAGACTACAGTTGTAAACATTTAAATTTACATGGGTGTTTTAATGAAATGCAAGTCTACAATGGCAATACCTTGAAGCTGCCAATTTTCCAAAACAGCATCAAGACATTAAAAATAGGACACATTTTTCATCTACAATAATCAAAAACAAGGAACATAGTAACCTACCTTGTTCAGTGCAGGTCAATCTTTTATCTCCACCAAATTCACCTTTCTGAGTAAAACAATTCTAAAAGTCTTTACACAATACACAACACAATGAGGCAAAAAGTCATGCTGATGGCTGATGGGGGAACAGAATTTCAAAACCTTTTTATTCTCAATTTACCTACTTCTTTTTACTGAATAATTTTTCTAAGAAATGAATAATGGATAGAAGTAAGGACAACGATGGAATTCGAACAAAAAATCAATAGAATAAAATGATTTTTGATAGATGAGTTTTATCCTTTGACACTAAGCACCCTGAGATACAAAGAGCAAGAGATATAGTTCCAGTTCGAAATGTCATGCCTGGAGAAGCTTGATTGAGAGAAATTAAAAAGCAAGGATGGGGCATCCTATTATGTGAAAAAGCTGGAAACAAAAGACAAAAAATAATCCAAAAGTGACATTGCCTCCAATAATTAAGAACCAGTCAGTTGCTTCTGCTACAATTTATGCAATAGTTAAAAAAACAAATAAGTGGTAACAGGTAAGAACCAATAAGTTCACAAGTGAATGGCATCGACAATTAAAAAATGTTGCACTGCATTAATCAAACAACTCTATTTACCTTCTTTCATTGATCATTCTATTTAGTTACAAAAATCTCACTAATGCTGTCTTGTATGTCATGTGACAAGAGTAAGATTTTTTATATGCTAGAAAGCAGATAAAGACATTGCCATGATGAATTGAATGAGGATTGAATGATGTCATAATGAATCACAATTGACACTTGTTATTATGATTACTCACAGTTTGAAATCAAAACAAAAGCTGTTGCATTGAAATAGGACAATAACCCGATTTGGCTGTGAAAAAGGGGTTTGGTTTCAAAAGAGATGTGGCATTATCCAGGCTGTCAACATTTCCTACTTTCACAGTCCACTACTGTTGTCACCATCAATCACTTACAAGCTCTTGTTGGACATACTGTTTGCTATAATCTTCTGGATTACCAAAACTCCTGTCCTCAATTGTCAATTTCATTCTCCAGTTGCTCAAGTTGTGGAAAGAATACATGTAAGAGACAGTTGCTGCAGAGATGGTATTGCTTAAACAAACTCATCCCAAACATTTTTTGAAAGCCATCTTCAACAAAAATAAACCAGGATTTGACAAGATAATTTTTGATTTTTGGTTCAATTCTGCAATTATGAGGGCCAGCTAGAGCTGCATTTACCCGGTAAAGGGCTATTTACTAGGTAAATTTAGTCTTGGGTATGGTATGGTAATCATTTACTGAGGGTAAATCAAGAATTTACCCTTCCTGTTTACCATGGTAAATGGCACTTTTTGCCTTCATCATTAACCATCTACCATATTCTGCAAACACATCAAATAATTCAAACTTGTTGATGTACTTCAGCTCCAGTTCACTCAATGCTATCATCGCAAAATGGGTTAAAGGCAGTCCGGATCTTAAAAATCGTTATTTCGGAATGTAAGTTCGACGGAAGAAAAGTTTAAAACTGTTTTCGGATTTGTAACCCTATTTACGATATAAAATATTAAGGCTAAAATAATATA
>JALLOT010004067.1:0-10644 GCA_036939595.1 Thalassiosira livingstoniorum | reverse complement strand
GTAGTTTGTTAATACTTACCTAGCACTTTGTAGTGGTATTGTAAACATATTTTGAGTTCCATGAATATTGGCACAATGATATTATGGTTACAGGCATTGATCTTACACAAATTCTAACAATGAATCCATTTATTCAATTTTCAGACCTCTAGCACCACTGGAACATGGCGAAATTGCAAAAAATTTTCTATCTGCACCTGATTAGGCCAAGGTGGTTCTACCTTTGCCTAATATGGTGTTGATAGACAAATTGGCGTTAAGCATAAACTCAAAAACTCTACTTAGACTACCAGCAGCCACAGTGTCATAATTAGCGTCATATTGATATGAACCCAAATATAATGCTCACACGCCCACAGTGAGAGTGTCATATTTGGTTTTATGACTGATATTGAAGTTCAAAAACAAAGTTACGACTCAAACTTGGAGTTAAAATTTGACACTTGTCTGTTAATCGTAAAATATAACACTCATAAAATCCCAGTGTCATGTTCATCAAATTTGATGGTGTCTTGTCTGAGTTTTATATTCAGTGTCAAACCAAAAGAATACAAAATGGGTATCATAAAATTGCCCTTATTTCTATCTCATGTCTCACAATAACCAAAAAAAATCTATTTCCATTGCTTTTTTAACATTACGGGGAAGTATTCTTGTAACAGGATTTCATATCCCTAGATGATAAATTTTATACCTTAAAAAAAGAGGCAAGAATAAATGTAAAATTTTGGACATCTAATAAGATGACTCTTTTCAACGCTAATTATGACACTGATTATGAAACTGTGGCTGCAAACTCAAGTGTTATAATTAGTTTCAAACTTGTGTAGAAAATCACAAGTCAGCAAACCATGATTAAGGTTGTAGGAGTCAAATTTCGCGTCAGAATTTGATGCTGATTATAACACTGTTGCTGCTGGTAGTCTTATCTCCTTGGTTGACAAACCCTATATACAGGCTTTTGCAAGGGTTGCATTGAATCTCTACTAGTAAAAAATGGGGGCACAATTGATCCAATCTGAATGCAAAAATGAATCTAAACACTCAAACCCCCCAGGATAATTTTTTCATGGGGGTCTGAGTGCCATTTTTGATGGAGCTATGGAGTTTTAAGCCAACCATGAGATGGCATGAAAATGGTGCGAGAGTTTTAACATACTCTCAGTTTTCTGTTTTTCTTGATGCAACAACCAACCTACAAAGGTCATGAATGTACATGTTGCTAGCCAACACATGCAAGGGCAACATGGAAGTGGTCTCACCATTTGATTCAATGGCTGGGATCAGTTATCAATGTTGCCCCCACACCATTGTCAATGTTGGAAATTTCCATCACCATCAATGTGGTGTAAGGTGGATATGATCCAGAGGGGACACTAACAAATTACAATATAATTACCACATCATTCTTATGATGTGGTTAAGCAATGGTGCCGCCACCATCATTGTTGGCAAGATAGAAAACAGCTTTCAAGGCCCATCTTGGCCAACACAAATGTGTCAAAAATGGCAAAATTGTCGACAACACAACATGATGTCTAACAAGCTCTGCCTCTTTTGAGGTCAGAACTAATATAGTACCCCCCCCCGGCTGAATTACAATCAACTAGCATTAAGTTTGTATTATCCAAAAGAAATAGATGATGCCATTGTGATGATGCGCAGCTAAACTGGGCTTGTTTGGCTCTCAGGCAGAATTGTAAGAGTCATTTTAGCCAAACAACAATCCCTCACAATGATGGAATTCAATGACATTGTTGTCTCATGGATGTGGATCTTGGAGAGCAACGCCAATGGTATGGTTGGAGGATGGTCTCAATGACAATGACACAAACATGCCTTGCTGTTGTTGTTCAAATGATGTCATTTACCTGACAACCAACCTTTTTCTACTGAAACAAAGAGACCAGACATCACCACACACATGACTAGACATTTGTACGTGCATAGTTTGCCTGAGTTGCAAGTACTTTTTTATTTTAGCTAGGCTTAGCCTACATTTGACACAAAAAAATGAAATTTTTATCATGGTGCTTAGTAAAAAGGCTGTTACTGGGCCAAAAAAGGTCCATTTTGGACGTTTGATACAGGAAATTAAGGCTGAGATTCAGACAAAACTGTTGGTGTCCTCAATTTCTCAATTTGGGGGTGTTATGGTTGTCATTTCAAACAGGCCTTTTTAACCTTCAAAAGCCAGCATACTGGCTCATCCATTGTCAAACAAGGAGATAGGTAGGGTTGACCAAAAATACACAGTAAGAAATGGCAAATTACACTCAAAATTACACACTTTCTACTATGTAGAATTCCAAGTAGATTTTGTACCAAATGTTTAAACCATCAACGGTAAAATTCCTTCCATGTGTACATTTTCTGTGAGAGCTGTATTTCAAAAGAAATTACAATGAAAATACACAAAATTGCAGAAAAAAAATACACAGGAATTAATATCCACAGTTTTTGGTGATTTGCTGTGTAATTTTATGTGTCAGAAGCTTCAAAATTACAGAAATGTAATTTTTGTCAATCCTTGAAAACTCATACTTTTTGCCCTCATTCTAAATCATTTTAAATAACTACTAAAATATCAATTTATGACCATTTTTTATAGAGTGCGGAATGCACAGCTCAGGGGTCACACTGGGTGGGTGTCCTTTTCAAAATAATATGTCTTCTTGTACTAAACTACTTATACATGTACCTACCCAGGGTCAAAAACTTGATTAAGGAAAAAACTAAAATGAAGTTGAGTTATAAACAAAAACTAAAAGTTAAAAACAGGAACTTTGTTCATTAATTTTTGTGTAATTAATGCTATTTCTTACAAACTTCTGATTTTGCTTAGAGCTTAATGCTGCTTAATGT
Source organism: Thalassiosira livingstoniorum (assembly GCA_036939595.1). NCBI lineage: Eukaryota > Bacillariophyta > Thalassiosirophyceae > Thalassiosirales > Thalassiosiraceae > Thalassiosira > Thalassiosira livingstoniorum. The sequence continues at coordinate 7,779 of JALLOT010004067.1, read as the reverse complement.
TCGAAGTATATTATTTGGGGTTTTGACCTTCTAAATTTACCTATGGGCACTTACATGCTTTTTGTCCTTTAACCAGTGCACTAGCAAATAACTAGTGCCAAAAAATTGAAAAATACTTGGAGAAGTATCAATGATCTGTTTCCAATGATCATGGGGATCCCAGAACACTATTGTACTCCAAGTGAGCAACCATATTTTTGATCTTAGGAACTTCTAAACTTTTGTTAATTTTTTTGCAGTTTCTTAAAAAATCACAGAAATAAGACATATTTTAATGTGAATGTTAAAACATGGGTCAAAAATACAACCTAGACCTTGTATTGAGCTATTCAATACATGGTTTGATGTTGTATTCACTTTCCCTCATCCTTTTTCTTCAAAAAACAACTATTTGAACTAAAAAGGTCTATTTTCCATCATGTCTGTATTACTTGCCAAAATTTTCATGGTAAGATTACTAACAAAAGTTGAAATGTTCATAAGATCAAAAATATGGTTGTTCACTTGGAGCACAATAGTGTTCTGGGATCCCCATGACCATTGGAAACAGAAAGTGGATGTTGCTCCAAGTATTTTTCAAATTTTTTGGCACTAGTTATTTACTAGTGCACTAGCTAAAGGACAAAAAGCATGCAAGTGCCCGTAGGTAAACTTGTTTTAGCAGTGAGTATATCTAGTCATGATATCCAAATGATATTGTATGGATTCAATTAGTACAATTACCTTGCTTTCTCATAAACATGCAGTTTTATTGTGTCACTTCAAAAACAACCTACATTAGAAAAACATATTTGCCACCAATGGATCTTGATTGAGAAGAAAACAACAAAATTAGCAGTAGTTGGCAGTTGTTGTAGAAAAATGAGCACTCAGCTAGACCAAGCAAACTACTTTTTATTTAATTCACTTCATTGCCTATGTAATTTAAATCTTATTTATTAATGGGAACTACATGAATCTATTAGAGCTGTCATAGATATCTACATTATTGCAGGAACCATGCAGGAAATTCTGAATTGACAAAAAATTGAACAGTAATTTTCTCTGCTCAATATTCTTCTTCTCAATTTTTTTCAAATAAAAAAAACATATCATTATTTTCTTGAGAAAAGAAAGGCCTGTCAATCCTTTATGTCCAATGACACATTTTTTGTGTGATTCTTATGTGAAACACAACTCTTTTCCACCACCTGTTCCAAGTGGACCAAAAATGTCACCAGAATGGCAAAAAATTGACCAAAAAAATTGGTGCAATTATGGTATCATTTTTTCACATTGACTTATTTATGTGCCATTGACATTTTTTGGTGCCATAGCTATTTCTTATTTTCTTACCATAGCAATTGGGATTCTTACCTCAACTCATACACATATACACATAAAAATTTAACTTGTTCCAAAAAATTAAAAAAAAAACAATAAAAATAATTCAAAATGATTTATCTTTTTTTGAAAACAATATAAATAAAAACTGCTGCAAAAGGTCAAAAAATACCTTGTTATAATATGATGAATATATCCTTTTTTGAAATATTTATTTTTTGTTTCAAAAAATGAATAAAGGAATGAATGATAATACTCCTTTTGTTCATGCTATGTGAGTACATATTAATATGACAGTATTGGTACTATGTACTGATAATAGTATGTAGATATCTCAATAGGAGTAACAAAATGTCATACACATTGAAATATGAAATAGATAAGATTTATGATGAGTCAGTGCAAAATGACAAAAGGATGGCATGGGTTATTTGAGGGGCAGATTAAAGTACCAGAATTTGTGTAATGGCGCCAGAATGGCTCCAGAATGGCACCAATATGGCACAGATTGTTTTTGGACCATTCTGGTGCTATTTTGGTGCCATTGCAAAAATTTTGTTCCATTTTTTCATGGCACAAAATTTGGGTAAGCTGCCATTTGAAATCATTTAAAAAACAGTCATCATCACAACTTTGCTCTCATTTATGAAAAATTTTTGATGTTAGTAAGAACAAAGAATTTTGAGAATGAAAAATCACCCAAAACAACATAATTACCAAAATTTATTGATTATCACATGGTTACAGTCTAGGTAATAAATATTTTATTTCTACTTGTTCATTTTTTAGAGCCAAGGATGAGAAATTTAACAATGGGATGATCTCCATGTAACTGATGCCTCCTCATTCTATCAGCTACTAGTAGTACATAATATTAAATCAATAAAAATATTTAGCTTCTATATCTAGTTGCAATTGTGATTTTGAATTTTAGAAAATAATGGCTGTCAAATAGAATTGTAGATTTTTTGAATCATGGATTCATTTGCAAAAATTCTTCATCTGTCATCAAAAATAACCATGACAGATTTTAAATTTGTTTGCTGTTCTTTTTGAAGTGACCAATAATCCTCTTTGTAATTTCAAAAATTCTCATGGTACATGTAATTTATTTTGCTATGTCCTTCTTTGAAAATAGATGAGTTGCTTCTTTTGAAAGCTTTCAAAAAATTAGATATTGGTTTAAAAAAGGATGAAACTTTTAATCATTAGAACTCATGATTTTGGTAATCATGTTAAAATGTCAAAAAGAATATTGTAAAATTTTTCAATTCTTTTTCCTGAATGTCTGAAGTTATTATTCTTGTAAATTCATGCTGTACCAAGTAACAAATTAATCACTTTTTAGACCTTTAGAACCTTTAGATCATGGTGAAATCAGCTTATGATCAAACAATTTCTTTCAATGCCAGATCTGTCACTAATTAAAAAACTTATATTGACAAGGAATTCTTACTTCTCAAGCATCCAGAAATTGTTTTCATTCCTTGCTATTCAACTTCTACTGTCAACTTTATTCTTTTCTTTTTTCATAAAATGATGTTTTTTATTCATGAACAGTTTAACAAAAATATCTTTAATTTGCTTTCTAATTAAGAGAAGGACATAAAAAAGAAACAAATAAATTTTTGTATTCACTTGCATCAGGATTCATCATCAATACTGTGCTAACACTGAAACAGATCCACCGTAATTGTTGCCTTAAATAGTAAAACATTTCATTGGCTACAAATGTTGTAGGGCTAAATTTCCAAATTCTATCTCAATTTATATCACAGCTAATTAAAAAAATGAATAAATTAGAAAACAAATGAAAAAAGTAAATAAATGATTATCAAAAATCATGTAAAAGACTTTTTATTACAAATATCAGAAAATCAGGAGTCACAGGTGAGACATTCATTCGTTTTTCATGCTTTACTAGGGTAACAGTAAGTCTTAGACAGTGGTGGATGCTGTATTTTTCAAAAGAATGTAATATAACAGTTTTCTGAAAAATCATAATGCTGCAAAAATGAAATTAATATGACCTTATGGTATGACCATTATTGTGTTAACAAATCAGACATGGCCAATCCAATTCCTTCAAGGGGTGTCTGATACAAAAATGTGTCTTTTTAGTTAATAATACTTGAAAACTACTTTAATTTCTCTTTTATGATATGAAGCAGTCAGAGAAATTTTTTTGAGTAAAGCTCACTTTCGGATTGAAATTAATAAGTAGCTTTTCCAGAGAAAGGATGAAACATTGAAGGAAAATATCAAAATCAAAAGTTATTTATAAATAAATATTGTTCATGCCTCCATTTTTTCTCATAGATTTAGTGATCTCCTCCTGATGGAGTTGGGCTGGACATGACTTTTACTTGTAGCATTTTCATCATTTTAAGACCTTGATCTTGTTATGTCCCTAATACCTTATGACACATCCTATTGCATCAACACCATGAGCTTTTGATTAAATGAACTGTATCACCTATTCTAACCTGATTTCATTTTTCTCCCATAGAAAATAGGGTCAACATAATGGTACTGTGTTATCATGGAGAGTGAAAAGTGTTAGTAATAGTTTCAAGGTGCTACTGGTTGAACAAAAATCTCCATTGAAGGTACACTGGCAGATGTTTTTAGGGTAAATTATAAGTGAAAATTTAATCAATACTTTTGTTTTCCTTGTGGTGTCAATCAGAACATGGTGTTTAAGATCAAAAAATATGATGTGTCTGGTTATTACAACACCATATATTGTGTGTAAATAATTTGGCATGACATATCTGCTTATTGTGTTTTATTAGACAGATAATAATCCAACTGACTTTTGTTCAAAAAACTACAATAAAATAAGGTTCAATAGTAACCAGAAAACCTTATGCAACACTTCATAAATTCAATAATTAGTAGTGAGTATGAGGTAAGAACTTACCTTAATCTTTAATCTTAAAAAAAATCATTTATCTTGAATGTACCATATGACCTCTCAAATAAATTTATTTGAAGACATCATGCAAAATCTACAATATATAGATTTATAGATCATCAAGAAAGTTATCTTATGATGACAATTAGTTATCCCAATTTTTACTGTCCTCAAACAGCTTACAGAATTCTAAATTTGTCCTAAATAGTAAGTTTTGGACTTGATATGTTCATCCTTAGATTATTGGACAAAAAATAATAATAAAACAGAAATTTTTAATTACATTTAGTGGAGATCATTGGACAAATAATACTGGATCGATGGGATCTTAACGAAATTCTTTAAATTGTAAAGATGTTGAAAATTTTATGAGCTAAAACTTTTTTATCTTTAGACACAGAAAAACTTTCCAATGCAAAGAGAAAGCTATGTTTCTGTGCCTTCAACTTCAAATGGCATGTTATCACCAAATGAGCTTGACTAGAGTGCTAAAGTTATTCAGAATAAAATCAAAACAGGGGATGGAAATAAGAATAATAATGGCACACCACAAGATTTTTTTAAGATTGAGACCCTTGGATCCTGCGGTTTTGTAGTAAAAAGTGATAATAACAACTCAAATAAAACCAGCCCTGTGAAAAACAACTTTTCCGATCTAAAATAATTTTTGAATGGTAATTTTGGTGATGTGTTTAAGTCGTTATGAACATTTTTATGAAAGTACATTTTTTGGAACTACGGCCTGCTATGGCCATTTTAATTTATGGGGTTCTACCTATGTCAAAAAATATAAATGACCACTATTTTTCACTTTGATCTTCTTTGGACCCTGCAACCCTGTGAACATATGTGCCATTATACTTTTGCTTATGTCCATCCCCTGCATCAAAATGAATAAAATGAGCAATTTTAGAAGATATGGTGTAGTATGTAATTTATGTAATAACCATCTATCACAATGAGCAGATATTGCTTATGTAGAATACTTAATACTTACTCCTACTATTCTTAAGACAAAAAAATCAGAACCAGTTAAGTTTTTTCTCCGTTTCAATAGTTTTCCCTCCACTTTGAAACTTCAACTTCTTGGATTCTTAAAAAATTAGAGGTATGTACATACCTGTACATACCACATACCACTTACCATAGAGCCACAATACTAAGTTTCCATCGTATTGTACTTAAAAAAAAAAACGTGCACCATGAAAGCCGTCGTAATTGCCGCAGTGGCTACAGCCGCAGCTATCACTCCTTCCTCTGCATTTGTCTCACAGGTATGGTAGGAAATTTATTTTTAATCTGTTGAGCTGGTGCCTTTGGACGCGACATGGGAGGTCGTAGGTCTTGTTGATTGGTTTGGAGTGTTTCAGGACAATACCCAGTGAATGATGGGCACAAGTATTGTTGCGGAATCTTATTATTATTATTAATGCCTTGGCTCTAAAATTTTTTATTGTTTTCTCTCTTGATTTCTCAAGGCCAACAACGGGAGGGTATGTGTGTCCTTGGAGGCGGAGAACTCTCGCCGCGACGTACTCTCCTCTTTGACAGCAGCTGGTGTGGCCCTTTTATCTACCGCCGAACCTGCCTTTGCGGCTTCTAACCCTGCCCTTCAGACANCAAAACTGGCCCAAAGCGGGGAGGCGATGGAACTTTCAAACCTGGAAAGGGAATGCGCTCTCACGAGTCATTCGATGAACTTGTAGCAGCAAGCAATCCAGCACTCCAAACGTTTAAAACCGGACCAAAGCGTGGCGGTGATGGCACATTCAAACCAGGAAAGGGAATGCGATCGAAGGAATCGTTTGATGAGCTTGTGGCAGCGAGTAATCCTGCACTGCAAACATTCAAAACTGGGCCAAAACGCGGAGGTGATGGAACTTTCAAACCTGGCAAAGGCATGCGTGCCCATGAGTCATTCGATGAGCTAGTTGCAGCATCAAACCCTGCCCTTCAGACATTCAAAACAGGCCCTAAACGCGGAGGGGATGGAACATTCAAACCTGGAAAAGGAATGCGCTCACGCGAATCATTCGATGAGCTTGTAGCAGCCAGCAATCCGGCACTGCAAACATTCAAAACTGGTCCAAAGCGCGGTGGTGATGGGACTTTCAAACCTGGTAAGGGTATGCGAGCACGCGAATCGTATGATGATTTGTGCTAAGACCGGACATCGAGGAATTTACCTCATACGCGACAACACTTCTTCTGCTTAAGTGGAAAAGTGACGATGTATCCAATCGATGAACAACAAGAAACAAATGAACATCTGGGAAGAAAATTGTTGTTCTCTGTGCCACAAACAGTGACTCATTACGAAATGATCCATAAAATCCAAAATGATCATAGCCCCCTCCATGCAGTATGGGTATTTTTTCAACCTAGATGGGAGATAATATTGCGCAGGATTGCCTCAAATCGAAGTGAAAATGGTTTGTCGAATGAACGAAATATTTTCAGTAACAATTAGTGACTCTTATTTTACTGATAAAATTAAAATATTACCACGCCCTTTAAGACGTATCTCGCCTCAGGTTCACCCGAGTAAATGATTGTCTTCATGGTGGCAGAGGCCATCGATCTTCTTCTTACCTTTTCAGAAAGGCAAGTTACACAGGACCCTTCAAGTGCTTTCAGCATTTGATTTGGTTTGATTTGATGTGGCACATACCATACTTACAAAATCATGTTACGTAATAAGTGACAATTTAAATGTAAATCCATACTACCATCTACAAACTTATTCCTAAAAACTTTAATAGGTTTGTTAGTTGTACTGATGTTGTGAGGAACCACCAGGTAAGTGCCATAGTATGATGTTGAATATGCAGTGAATATGCCAATGTCCACTCCAATTTCAAATAAAAATGATACCCTCCAACATTGATACGTAGCAGTTCCGAGCTTCTACCTTCAAAAAGAATACTTTACTACGAAAATTGTGAAAAATCAGTATCTTGTTGGTGTTGTTAGGTTCCTTTCTTGAGTTAGTGACTGCATGCATGCATGGCTGGCAAGGTTATGAAGGTAGAGTATTCAAGCATTAGAGTGATGACAGATGTAGGCAATGTACTAAGTAATCCAAAAAGCATTGTGCTGCACTTTCCATGGAAGCTCCAATATTCATCCTGTTCATTACTCATAATATGTTAGTACCACATCTAACAACAAAGAAATCGTATTTTGATGCTTGAGTTGTGAGTTAATTGATAAGATTTTAAAGTTTGAGGTGTGTATGAATACAAATCTTTGATTATTGAAGCTCATCAATTGACAAAAAATATTTGATGGTTTGGAACAAAAATGTATGAAGTAATATTATTTATTTTGGGAACTTATCCATAGAAGGGGACAGTGATACAATATTATTGCACTTTTGAAAGAAAAAAACTAATCTAAAATGAAATGATGATGTCTAATTTGCAAAAATTTTGATACAAAATATTTTATATGTAAAATTGATACATAAAACATCAATGTTTGCGCTCAGTGTTTGCTTAGTGCTTGCTCGGTGTTTGCTTACTGTTTGCTAGATGTAT
>JALLOT010004066.1:0-10632 GCA_036939595.1 Thalassiosira livingstoniorum | reverse complement strand
AATTTAATTGATAAAAATAATTGTTTTGATCAAGTGACATAAGTATATACAAATATGACAGTAGCAGTATGATGTACTTCTACTTATAATTCTCTTATTAAGTTGTAGGTATGCCATATTACAAAATAGGATTAATATAATGCTAAACATTCATGTGGCATGACTATTATATTGACCACTTTCTGCTGTTGGAGTCTATGCTGAAAAAAATATTTGTGTAATGCCTAGCTGTACAGGAACTATTGAAATGAATTCCTAAGTAGATAAATTTTTTAAAATAATTTTTATATGCCAAAACCATACAAAAAATTTCCATGGGACATATAAAAGTAATGAAAATTTGACATCAATAACATGATAATAATTATCATAATAATAATATACTCACTTAGTATGTAAGTAATAAGTAAATAAGTAAGTGAGATGATAATGAAGTGGTTCTAAAAAATTGGCATGGGCTCTTTTCATCACTAGATTTTTTGTGCCAAATAAACAAAATGAAAAAATGGCAAAAAAGGCAAAAAAGGCAAAAAATTGAACAAAACTTTTTGTTCCAAATTTTTGCACCATGGCAAAAAATCTTTTGCCATGTAAGCATGACACAAAAATTTGTGTGTTTCTTGGAAAGAGTAATTGCTTAAGTCTTAATTATGAATAATGTTTGACATGTGAAAGAAAAAAATATTTCAGAAAAAAATTGCTCAAAACAAAAAAACACACCAGAATTCATTGATTATCACATGGTTCTTTTTGAAAACAAACCTGGTTAAAATTCTATAAACAAGCCAAGTTCACTTTTGAAAATTCATAAAAATAGCAATCATGATAGGTACAAAAATCATGGATATGAAAAACAAATTTGCGTAGTAAACATATCATATTTTTGATTATGAATCTGATTTAAGCACAAATTAAAAACAAACCTGGTAAAAATATTGATCATAAAACAAACCTGGTAAGAATTTTAATAACAAACTGGTTTCTCTTTCACCAGCAATTAGGGTAATGTTTAATGATAAGATATTTTTTCATCATAACTATTGGGAGCAATTACCAACCACATGGTGATGACAGGAGAAGGATCCAAATGACACCCTGAATTCATAATATTTATTAAAGAAGTCTTTATAATGTTTAAATTTTTGTTTAGGGGAAGGTGTTTGGATATTTGTGACAAGTCAACTTTTGACAGCAACAAGAAGCAGATCATCCAGACAGCAAGACAATGATTGCAATAAAAATACAAACAACATGTTGAATCAGGTGAATTGTCACCCATTTATTTGACCCATAATTATGCTCACATGAACCTCCAAGTAGAGCCAAAGACTTCAAAAGGAAACAGTTCATGGTGATTTCTATCACTGTAATGTGGCACAGGAGCTTGTGCCAAAACACATGACATCACAACTCATCCCAAGTCCACCCCCCATCATCTACTGAAAACTCAGGAAAGGACTCAGCCAAATCATGGCTTTAATCCAAGAAAAATAATCTGCCATCATGGAGATGGGGGCCACAGTCACAAGATGTCCCAGCATCCAAAACCAATCTGCTCTTAAGCTTAAGTGGAACCACCAAAAACAAAGCAATCTTCACTGCCGACAATAGTCATTGATTGTATCCCTCATCTCAACAGGCATTGTCTATCCCTCAATCTGTTTTGCATTTTGATTATAGATTGTGATCAACTCTTGAATAACACAAAATGAAAAGACTGAAAAAGACTTGCCTCCCCCCAGCCTAAATAAACACTCACTGAAAACTACAATATCCAAAATACCATCAATCAACATCACACACAGCATTTACTAGTTATGCATGGGGGATGCACATTTTTCAAATCACCAGGTGTTGTTAGTTTGTCAAAAATGCATCCAGACCAACCGCAAAAAAGCTGATGCCAAGGCTTCACAAAGCAGAGTTTGCAAAAAATCTTTTATTTTCAATCCACCACCAAAACAAATTTCCCCTAACTCCCTGATTAAGTGGCAGAAAGGAAAAATTCCTTTTGTATTCAAAATTTAAAAAAAATCCTGCTTCATATACATGGGTGTCAAATTATTATGTGGTAGCAATCTAAAATGATCTAAAATCTAATCAAACACCATAAAGAAGATGTCTTGAGTTTGACAAGGTTTGAAATCTTTGAACATTGTCAATTGTCAGCACTAAGTATGTACATGGAAATGTAGTCATTAGTAGAGTAGATACAATATGGTATTCTACAGCTGTGACATTATCCAAACTTCCCTTAGGAAATTGTGAGCTGGTACACAACAGCCTCCAGAAAAAGCATTTCACCCTGTTTTTGACACACCCCCTGACCAAATTTTGTCCCAAAATCTCACTAATCCTAATATAAATTTTTTACCCACCCTCTGACTAGCAATTTTTAATGTGCTAGAACAGCACAAGGGTTGTATTACTGTCTTATTTTTTTTCTAAAAATCCTCTCAAACTGAATGATCTTCAAAGAGCCTTCCAAAATATTTTTTTTTCACCCCTCCCTAATAGCAAGGTATCATTGCATGAATATTTGTTTCTATAGAAAGCCCTCCCACACTGAATAACCCTAAAAAATCCTTCCAAATAAAATTTTCTTCTATCAAGATCCCTCCCAAAATTAAAAAAGTACCATTGCACTACCTCACAAATAACCAATATTGTGTCCAAAACAATGTCCTCCCATACAGAATAATCTTCAACAATTCATACAGATTGAATATTTTTGTATTAAATTCTGTCTCAAAATGAGAAGTACTTTTGAATGAACTCTCACGGACCACTTGTTTTCTAGAAAACCCTCCCACACTGATCCTAAAAAAATCACAAATTATTTTTGTGTCTAAAAATCCCTCCCAAGCAGATTTTTCTTCAAAAATTCTTCCAGTTGGATGTCATTGTATCAAAATCCCTCTCAAGATGAATAGTATTGTTGCATGTACTTGCAAACTATTTTTTCCCTGGTAAGCCATGCAACACTGAATAATCATAAAAAAGCTCAAAATTATCAAGTAGTGTTATACCATGTTCCCTCCCAAAATGTAGTAGATTATTGTTACATGAACTCAATTTTTTTAGAAAGCCCCCCCACTGGATAATATTCTATCAAAACATTAGTTGTCATTTTGTTTTACCTACCTAAATCCACAAAATGGAGCAAGTATCTACCAACCTAACCCCGTGGTGTCTGCAGCTGCTGCGTACTGAATATCCATCAACCATCAACCATCAACCATCAAAAAAAAATACTCCTACTTACTAGTTACTAGCGACTTGACGAGGACGTGACGCCAATGCCGAATGCCGAGACCTGAGACAGGCCGAGACCATGACCTCCGTTTCTGTCAATTTGCCACCGACCAGCCCATCCCAACCAAATCGATAAACGGCAGTGTCACCGACTACATAGCGCTGATAGATGCCATACTTACCAATACTCTGATCTCTCACCAATCTAGTTTGAATTTGGAACTCCATCCTCTATCACGACCATGACGGCGACCAACTTTGATGGCAACTGTTCGACCAAGGGTGCGACCAACGTCATACCCAGCTGCCATCACCGCNCCACCGCGACCATGCCAAACATTGTCAAAGGAAGAAACGATCGAAGAATAAGAAAAAGGTGTATACACCGTGCTTCCCAACTTGGACTTCAGAATGAACGGCATTGTGACATAAGCACGAATAGGAGTTTGGCGTATCCCATCATGCTGTGGTTATTGGTATATGCCTTGCTGACAGACGCAACACTTCCAGTTTCCAGTGCATCGTTCGCGTCTACTGCAAGGGCAAGCTTCATATCATCATTACCATCACCACCACCATCATCATCATCATCATCGCCATCACAATCATCATCATGGGGGATCACTCAAGCCAAACCCAATCAATTCAAACGACTACTCCAACAACAAAGACACTATTATTTCAATCCAATCCAACCACTCCAAAAATCACATCGAATCCTCCACTCCCAAGCATCCGACACAGACGAAGCGGGATCCTACGACCCCACCTCCCCCTACACTACCGAAGCCGAAATCGCCTCGCAAGCCAACGAACTCCTCCTCAATGGAAATAACGGAAATCAAAACCCGGCAATCGACCTCCCCGACGAAATCTCCTCCTCCTTCATGCAATACGCCCTCTCCATAATCCTCGGCCGCGCCCTCCCCGATGCCCGGGATGGGATGAAGCCCGTCCACAGGAGGATATTGTATGCCATGAATGGGTTGGGGTTGGGGCCGGGGAGTGGGTATAGGAAGTGTGCTAGGGTTGTGGGGGAGGTTTTGGGGAAGTTGTGAGTGGTTGATTGTGGTTGTGATTTGTTGAGAGTTTTTGAGAGGTGTTGAGATTTTTGTGCGACTGATAATGGTTGAGTGTTGTTGAGTGAATGGTTTTCAAGGATAAATGTTTGAAGCTTGTTGAATAAGTTGATGTCGTTGTTTGTGTCAAATGATGCTACATTGTGCCGTGTTCCATTTTGCATTCCACGAGCACATCAGGCACAATTTTCTTTATTGGGGTCATGATTATTTTTGACATGCAAAGTCTTGCTGCAAATTGAGCTGTTTGTTGCATCTTGTTCTTTACAACTTCAATGTGTTAGTTGTGTTTTATTTTATGTTTATTTGTCTATGATCTAATTATGAAATGATGGAATGAAATTGAGAGAGAGGAAATCGAGTGTGAATGTCTTGCATCTGCTTGGCAATATTGGGTTTGTTCACCTTCTATTCTATATGCATCTTATTTCACTAAATAGATTGGGATCATCATGCTAGTAATGACGAAAGAGAGCAGACAAACAATCAAAGGTTTTGGCGAGGTTTTGATTTGATTTTCAATACAGACTGGGATGCTATTTTGGATGGAAGTGTTTGAGGCGTTTGTCGTTACTCTTTGGATGCAGCTTTGTTTAGACACAAGTCAATGGCTATTGACTTCAGTTATTTCATCGTTCCTGTGTAAAGGAAAAAGCTCATTTCTTCTAACTCAGGTCATTGACAAAATCAGCATAATTTACGTGATTGTTCTTCTCACATCTCGTACCGCCTTGTGCTCTCTACTGAACCAACTTGTATCCGCCATCCTCCATACACCATACACAAAACACTTACAAAGCCACCCCCACGGAGACACCGCCGTCTACGACGCCCTAGTCCGCCTAGCCCAACCCTTCTCCACCAACTCCCCCCTCATCGACGGCCACGGAAACTTCGGCTCCATCGACGCCGACCCCCCCGCCGCAATGCGTTACACCGAATGCCGCCTCACGCGCATCACCTCCGAAACGCTCCTGGACGATATAAACATGGATACCGTCGATTTCCTCCCGAATTTTGATGGGAGTGAGTACGAACCGAGTGTACTTCCCGCTAAAGTCCCGGTGTTGTTATTGAATGGTGGGAGTGGAATTGCCGTGGGAATGGCGACGAATATTCCTCCGCATAACTTGGGGGAGTTGATGGAGGCGTGTGTCGCATTGACTCGAGGTAGGAATGAAGGAGAGAAGGAGGTTACGGATGGAATGTTGAATAAGATGATTCCTGGGCCGGATTTTCCCACGGGAGCGTGTATCATTGGCAAGTCGGGAGCGAGGAGTTTGTACGCCACGGGGAATGGAGGAGTGGTGATGAGGGCAGTGATGCATTTGGAACAAGTTTCCTCGGGGAAGAAATCTACGAGGAATGCAATTATTGTGACGGAGCTTCCGTATCAGGTGAATAAGGCGGCATTGTTGGAAAGGATTGCAATTTTGGTGAATGAGAAGAAGTTGGATGGCATTGCTGATTTAAGAGATGAGAGTGATCGAGAGGGGATTCGAATGGTGATTGAATTGAAGAGGGATGCAGTGGCGGCTGTGGTGCAGAATAATTTGTTGAAGAAGACTCCGTTGCAGTCGACGTTTTCGGGAAACTTTTTGGCCTTGTTTGGGAGTGGGACGGTGCCGCAGAGGTTTACGTTGCGGGAAGCTCTGGATTGCTTCTTGGATTTTCGATTTCAGACTATTAGGAACAAGTGTGTGTTTCAGTTGGATAAGGTTGAGAATAGGGCGCACATTGTGGATGGGCTTTTGTTGGCACTGGAATCTACAGACGAGGTCAGTCATTGTGTCTGCTTTTGTGCAAAATTAAATTTGCTCAATCTCACCATGCCTTCTTGCTCTCGCAGGTCATCTCAATCGTAAGAAATGCTCCAGACCAAGCCGCTGCTCGCCAAGCCCTCATGGACCCTGAAAACACCGAACTCAGCCTCTCCAGCGCCCAAGCCGACGCCGTCCTCAAACTGCAACTCGGGCAACTCACACGCTTAAACGGCGACAAACTCAACGATGAGAAGAAAACATTGGCCGAAAGTCAAGCCAACCTTCGAAATTTACTCACCAATGACATGGCAGTGCGAGAATTAATGGTGGAAGAATTCGAGGGCATTAGTAAAAAGTTTGGAACTCCGCGCAAAACAAAAATATTGCCTGATGAAGACGACAAAGCTGAGATTGACCTAGTTCAGAATGAACGATCTGTCATTGTCGTTACCCGGGGTGGGTATATCAAGCGCATGCCTCTCAAAACTTTCGAAAGTCAACACCGAGGCACGAGAGGTAAGAGAGGGACTTCCAATACTCTCTCGGATGACAACGAGGTAGCGCACTTTTTCACGTGCAATGATCACGATACTGTTCTCATGACAACCCAAACTGGCATTGCCTATGGATTACGAGCCTATCAAATTCCAGAGGCTAGCCGTACAGCCAAAGGCACTCCAATTCCTTCCGTCCTTCCAGTTAAGGCAGATGATATCGTAACCTCCATTCTGCCTGTGTCTGAATTCTCCAAAAATGAATTCATCGTCCTCGCCACAGAATATGGATGGATCAAGAAAACTCCTCTGGCAGCATTCGAAAACCTTACGTCACGAGGTCTCATCATTGCTTCTCTATCCGAGGGAGATCGACTCAATTGGTGCGAGAAGTGTACCGATGCAGACGATATATTGGTGGGTTCCACCAAGGGACAGGCTACTAGATTTGGTGCCAAAGATTTGCGACCCACAGGAAGGACAAGTCGTGGTGTGAAATCCATGACTCTCAAGAAGGGAGATACCATTGCTGATATGAATATTTTGGGGAAAGAGGATGAGTATTTGTTGGTCGTTACGACTGAAGGGTATGGAAAGCGAGTGAAATTGGAAGAATTTCGAAAGACGGCGAGGGGTGGATCGGGAGTTATTGCAATCAAGTTCAAGACTGGAAAGTTTGAGGATAGAGTTAGTTCGATGAGGGTAGTGAACGAGGATGATGAGGTCTTGCTGATTACTTCACAGGGGGTGATTGTGAGACAAAATGTGAAAGATATTCCTTGTCAGGGACGGGCTGCAACTGGTGTTGTGGTTCAAAAGGTGGATACGGCAGGCGGGGACGCAATTAGTACAGTTAGCATTGTCGCTAACGAGGATGTAGAAAGTTCTTAATTCATCTACACGAAAGGCATGACATCAATGAAGGCAGTCGTGTGTGCCTAATTTCAAGGTCAAATGCTTTGGGAGAGCGTCTACATTGCACTCCAAGATCTGCCTAGAATAAGAAAAAAGAACGTTACGAATATGGACCTCACCAATTCTCAAAAGATTGCGTAGTGGCTGCTCATGACTTAGATGAAGACCGCCGTTTTCATCGAAATCGAAGAAGTTGATAATCCTTGAAATACTAACTAGTTTCGAGAGAGTGAAAACTATTAACTACGAAGAAGCCTGCAAATTAAAAAATGTAGATTATATTATGAACTTGAAGAGGATCAAGACACGGCTGGACCAAGCTCATGCTTTATCAGAAATAAAAGGTACATCAAATCTAGAGCATTGCCAACATAACATGTGAATTTCCCACTAATCAACCAGTGGCACTATTTGGTACTTAGATGTTTCCATTTTAATGCGATGACATGTGGAATTGTTGCAATAAGATATCAATGTTATTTTCTTTGACCTTAGGGCACTTCTTTAAATCAAGTTTTTTCATATTGTACTGCAATAATTAAATGTGGAGTAAGAATTTTTAGGAATCAGGAAAGGAATATTTTCTTTTGTTTGCAATTTTAAAAAAACAGCATATTTTTGTAAAGAGAAGGTACAAGAAGACTACACATGATAATGTCAGAGTTGACTGCTTTGAAGCCTTCAAGCTGAAACTGCATTCAGCAACAGGTCATCAATATTTGAATCCAATTAACTACAAATAATGGCACTGTTGACTCAGCACGATTTTTCAGTCACACCTTAATTGGAAAGATGTGATTGAAAAATTGATGCTGAGTCAACGTGAGATTATTTTTGAACTCCATCGAGTGCAAAAGAACAATAACAGAAAGGTAGCAGTGCACTTTTTCTGTGTTCTTTTCCACTAGTTGGAGTTCAAAAGGATTTACTAACAGTTGAAAACATTAGCATACCTGGATATTAGAGTGAAAAAAGAGAAGCTACAATTCAATGTAAAAACTAGATATTTGGGCAATTTGCAACAGAGGTAAGGCAGTGGTTCAACAAAAAAAGCACAGTGTGCACTTGAACCCGCCAATAACTAGACTGTTTTGATTTCAGAACTTGCTGCATCCATAAATATATAATTAAGGTTCTATTGAAGACACCACACACACACACCACACTCATGGTTATGAGTGTGTAATTTGCTTGAACACCTTTACATTTACTGGCCTGTGAAAGAATAAATATGAGCTACAAAAGTTAATAAAACACAAAAACCACTAAAATGTGGTTTTACCAAAAATCTTTGTGGTAGCATTTAGAGATCTAATCTAATCTAAATCTAATTCAAAACAAATTTGGAACAAGAAAAAATCCTGTATTGGAGCATGATTAGGAACATATGAAAAAATAAGAAACATAAATACACAGAGCTGCGAAAGAAATCTCCAAAAGAATACTCACAGAATCCAACACAGGTGCCCACAAAGGAACAAGCAACTGAACTAAAATTATGGCAACAGCTATGATGGGAAAATAATCATTTCAAAGTTACACTCTGAAAAATTGATCCAATCCATAGAAACATTATTACTTGAGAACATAAGAGGCTTGTGATTGTGAAATAGTAACTATTCATTTTATAATTTGAAATGAAACTGTAAATTGATTTATAAAACCAAATTTGAAATTATCAAGTGACTGAAGCCAGAATTTGCACATAATTCACTTATTGTAAAAACTAACAATGTTGACACAACAATCAAGACTTACCAAGTCACTGACTCTAACTGTGAAGTTAAAAAATACAAACAGAGAGGTATAATTGCAGACAAAATCATCAAGTTCCAGCTTGAGTGGAGCAGCTAAATCGTTTCTTTCATGAAATTTATGGATCAAACAATTGTTTTGGACAACAAAAGATGACAAACTCCAAATTGAACAAATATCATTATCAACTGAGACATTATACAATACAATCAAATTAAGAAAGGTCATGTATAATCTACCCATTATTAATATCATTCTTCACAGATTTTTATGACTGTGTAGTTATTGCCAAGGCAAAAATTCAAATTGATGTATTACAAAATAACCTACAACTGAACCTACATCAATTAAATAATATCAATGATACACAAACATGCAAATGACACTGGCTAATATGCAACATATGATACTGTGAAGGGACATACAGCAGCTATACTATTAAAGGCTAAAATGGAGACTGCAAAGAAGCCTACATACAAACCTACAAAAATAAAAGAAAACTTACAATTACAAGAAAACATATGAAGGAAAATACAAAGAAATCTGCAAAGGACCCTATGAGTAGGGGGTCCAGGAAAAGGTGCTTTGGAGGCTATACACGACTCGCGTCAACAAATTTTGTACCCCCCAGTACCTCTTTTATCTCTAATCATCGAGCGTCAAGTTCTGCCTCTCCTCTGAAACAGCCAACATTCCAAAATGGGATTTGGTAATTTTGCTCACTTCCGCCAACACGTCGTCATTGATAACTCAACCTGAGGTCAATAAAATAGAAATCCCTTCCGTCATAGCCTAGACAAGGTCATGTCAAATGTAACTACGGAAGGATTTTGCTTGTAGTTGGGTCATGATCCAGATATCAATAATGCAATGCCCAAAATCTGCGCCATTTTTTTCATTATCAAAAATTAAGGCTGCAACAATGTGATAACTGGTGATAACCACTTCCTGCCACCTCATGTCAATGGCAGTTGCAAAAAGGCAAAGGCACTGCTAAGCTTGTCACCCCTACATGGTTCTGCTGTTTATCATGGTGGTAAGGTATTAGCTGATTGGCGAGTCTGACTGTTGTCATCTTTAGTTCTAACTCACCCCATTTGTTGCTGCACTGCTTGATGCTTGGTGCTTGGCTCCATCATCACCAATGCCATCAACCCAGGGTCTACCCCAAGCACAACCCATTTGATGGCGCCATCATTGAATTTTCTCCTCTTGCAAAGAAGTAATTTGGCATAAAGGGTAGAGGGCATAACTGGGGATGGCGGTGATTGGGTGGGGGGTTTTGAACGGAAGTTGTTGTTGAGGTAAGTGACTGTGCTATCTCCTTATCTGCGGCTTCTTCCTTATTTGATGCTCTTCTCTCCCTCTTCA
>JALLOT010004065.1:0-10628 GCA_036939595.1 Thalassiosira livingstoniorum | reverse complement strand
CAAAAGCAAAACAAACGCGAAATAATTTGGGGGTGGATACATGGTATGCTATCCATGTCTGATTCATTTTACTGGTGATGGATGGTATCATGGAATAAATGAAAAACTAGCAAATCGATCAATTATTTTTTTGTAATTAAGCTGGTTTGTTATTGCTTTTTCTAGCTTTGGGCATTTTCTTCATTTTCGCATCTTCCACCTCACTCTCCTGATAAAAATGAGGGGCAATCTCTATTAACCATTCAGGTTGGATTGGAGCAACCTGCCGCATATACTCCTTGGAGGTAAAAGCCAGCTCAAAATACACAAGCCATCCAGGGAGAGGTTCTTCTTTTGCCAGCACGCTGCTAGGATGAATATGTACCGTCCTTCGTTGCTTCACAGTCTCGTATTCCCCTGATCTCCCTAACCTTGCAGTATTGTAAAAGAAACCCGAGGTCACAGCCTTCAAAATCGACTCGATATCATCCGGACTCGAAATGGTGGCATCCACCTCCACTCTCTCACATAACCCCTCGAGCTGCTCACGCACATCACGTGCCTTCCTCATATTCCTGACTTGAACAAAATTTTCAAAACACCATTGAGGACTATAGTCCGTCTCTGCCCACTCAGTGTAGCATCTTAATAATGAAATGTGATCGCCACCGCCACCACGAGCAAAGTTCAAACGAGCCGTGTCAGCGTGAACTTTCTTTTCTTTGGGACGGTAAAATACTGACGTGCCAATCGAGAGCATCGAGACAGTTGAAAGTACTTCGGAAACGCATCTAAATTTTTCCGAAACGATGACGGTTTTGCTGAGCATGGGGTCGAGGGGGAATTCTGCCATACGGCGGCCCATTTTGGTGAGTTCTCCTCTATCGTTTAGTGCACCAAGAGCATACTGGTAATTTCAAAGACACAATTCAAAACCCGAAACACCAATGTGGGACACAAAGAATCTGAAAAACAATGACACATCCCTATCCGACCCAACAAAATCACGCATAAAAACTCACCAACTGCTCTAAAGCCCTGATCAAGGTTTCTGGTGGTGGAGCATCCATAAAATCAAATGCCAACAAATTATCAATACCCAAACTTTTCAGCATCAATACAACATTGCACATGTTGGTCCTCAAAATTTCTGGAGTCGTATTGGGATCCAACTCATGCTGGAAAGAATATGACGTGAATAGCCGAAAGCACTTTCCGGGTTGCGTTCTCCCCGCTCGTCCTGCACGTTGCTGAGCGGCGGCCTGGGAGATGGGCATGACCATCAAGGATTCCATGCCAGTTTTGGCATTGAACGATGTTTCTTTGTTGAATCCAGTGTCGATGACGTATTTAATCCCATCAATTGTGAGGGAGGTTTCGGCGATGTTAGTGGCCAAAACTACTTTTCGGCCTCCTTTGGGTGTCTTTTCGAATATTTTTGCTTGCTGTTCCGAGGGAAGATTGGCATATATCGGACAAAGAATGAGTTCAGCAATTTTGCTTCCGAGGACTTTTGTTCGGTGTGAGAGTATTTCATTGGCAGTCTCGATTTCTTCCTGGCCTGTAAGGAAAACAAGGATATCTCCATCCATGGGTTGTGATATGTGGATTTGGAGAACGGTAACAACGGCTGCATCTACGTAGTCTGCTTCAGGTGATTTCGTGTAGTAGATGTCAACAGGATACATACGGCCTGGAATCATGAATATGTTGGCGTCGTCAAAGTATTTTGAGAATTTTTCGGCATCGAGGGTGGCTGATGAGATGATAAGTTTCAGATCATTACGGAAACGGGCCACATCTTTGACTAGGCCGAACAAAATGTCTGCGTAGAGGAAGGGTTAGGGGCAGTTAAAAGTTAGCAACGGGCACCTGAAGTCTTGTTCTGATTTTGGATTTGCTCAGAAAGCATTCAAAACGGTTTTGACTAAAAATAACATGTAAGAAATTTGGAGTACATACCAGTGTGAAGCGTGCGTTCATGAGCCTAGAAGATTTTTTGGAAGGAAATATGGCTGAGAAACCAAGCACAAAGGCAACAAATATCATTTTTGAATTGAATTTTCTCAGTAACCTACCTCGTCTATTATCAAACAAGAATAACTTGCTAAATCAGGCTCAGTTAAAAATCTGTTGAAAAGTAATAAAAAAAGTCGAATCAAAGATCAATTCGCACAATCAACAACGAAATGCATCAGGGACCTCAAATAAAATAAGTCGATTTCTTCAAAACTGCTTACTCTCGAAGTAGCATGCCATCAGTCTGTTGAGAAGAAAGTAAAAAGCAAAAATTATTTTAGAACTCCTTGAACATCCCTAATTTCGGGCTATAAGCATCAGCTATGTCGACCAAACGGAAGCAAATTGCGGTATGTACTTGCCATATATTGAATTACTGTCTTTTTACTTGTACAATTTTCGAACCGTATAGAATAACCCACTTCGTGGCCAAGTTTGACATTCATCTCTTCCGCCACACGTGCAGCAACAGACATTGCAGCGACTCTTCGTGGTTGGGTACATCCAATTTTTCCCAGTTCGGAATATCCTACCTCGTGGAGGTACTGGGGAATTTGTGTGGTTTTTCCTGTTGAAGTAGTTGCAGACGATATTGACAATGATATTTTTGTCAGTGAAAGAATACCTTCAAAGATATATTAGCGCAAACTCCCCCTTGAATAATGGAAAAACTCACCAGAACCGGTCTCTCCCACCAAAACCAAAACCTGATGCTCCTTCAATGCCATCAAAAATTCCTCTCTATAAGGAAACACAGGCAATTTCTTCCTACCCTCCAAAATTTTTTCGTGTTTGGTCACTGGCCTTAATTCCCATGAAGTATCCGCTCCCTCTTTCTCGTCTTCGTCATTTTCGTCCACAGAGACATCATCACGTTTGTCAATTAATGTTTTGTCCTTGCGATGATCATACCCCTGCTTGGTATCCATCATGACAAAATCAATGTGTTCCTCTTCAAACACAAAATCATATTCATTCTCTTCTTCATCCTCCAAAGGAGCAACGTCTTTTCCATCCTCTTTCTGCCTTCTTTTCTTCCTCCTCCCCAAACCTGCAGCCATCATTGTTTGCCCCTCTTCCCACAACTCCTGCTCCGACTTCTCTACCACCACCTCAACGTACCGCGAGGTTAACAACTCTTCCCCGCGCTGCGAACGTGTTTTACCAGTTTTACCAGTGCGATCATCTTCATCATAGTCTTCCGGAAGACGATAAAATCCATCAGGCTTCTTGGAACTTTCTGCTTCCTCATCTTGTAGATGGCCATGTTCACGAGCCAATCTAAGGATGTCACGTTTGAGCTGCAAATCCTTTCTTTCTTCCTCTGTAAGAGCTGCCTGTCCACCATTACCACTGGATACCTGGGCAATCAGCTCTTCCTCATCTTTCAATTCTCGTTCCAATAATTCCAACTCACGTTTAGTTCTTTTTTGAAGGTAGGCGCGACGAGACTCCATTCGCATGTCTTGAATGGATATGGTTTTACCCTCCTTTTTCCTCTTATGGTGTTTGCTATCATGGTCTCTGCCATCTTCCCCGTCCTCAATCCCGCTGCTACCATGACTGTCTTCGTCTTCGCATAAGGCAACTGCCTCCCCCTTCGCCAGACGACGATGGCGCTCTTCCCTTTTCCGTACGCGCTTTATTCGCTTTTGTGCCTCAGACTCTTTGTCCCTCGTATCATCACTGTGAGTATCAGAATTATCCCCGTCGGCACTGACATTGCCTTCTGAAGCGTCACCATCCCATTTACTGCGTTGTCGACGGCGATCTTTCTCCAACAAACGTTTTGCAAACTCATCTCGTTCGCGTTTGTCTCTCTCCCGTTCTATCTCAGCCTCTTCTTCATCTGTTAATTTTTTGTGGCTATCAATTATGCCTCCCCTGTCCCCTCTGCCTCCCCTAATCTTGATGTTTTCTGTATCACTGGAATCAGCATGTCCGTGGCCATTATTGATATTATTTTCATCTCTTTGATGGAGTCGTTTTTGACGGAATTCTTCCCTTCTCTCCCATCGTTGTGCGTCAATTTCATTGATGTCATGGAGCTCTTCTTCGGAAGATGAGGAAGATGAGCGACGTCTTCTCCTTCGTTTTCTGTCAATACTGCCTTTGCTGTCTCTTTCATTTTTTCTATCTCTGTCCCCTTTATTGCCTTTCGAAACAGTATCATTTCTGATAGCTATTTCGTGACTTCTTTCATTAATTTCTCTACCTCTATCAAAATCCCCGCCTCGATCTCTGTCTCTGTCTTTGTCTCTTTTGCTTCTCTCACTTTTACTCCCATCACTTCTATTGCTCTTGCCACTCCTACCAGTTTCCACTGTAACATTGGCAATACTACCAGCCATGCTTCCGGCAAAACTGTCAGAAGATACCTTCAATTCTTTGTGCATTGGCTTGAGATCTGTTTGGGGGGCGGGATCGTTCATTTCGAGTAAAGTGTAGTTTGTGGCCCGTGTCATCAATTCAGCATTTGTTGGTCTAGAAGAGGCTGATGGTTTTGTTCCAGATACAGATGTAGATACTTTGGTGGGAGCAGCACATCTTCCGCACAATTCTCTTGCAAACTTGTCCCATTTCCCACTGCCAGCATTTTTACTCCCACCCTCCTTCCCTTCATTCAGCACGCCCCCTTCCTTCAACACTTGCAACACCTTATCTCTGGAAGAGTGTTTGGAAGCTACATCAACCAAAAAACCTGAGAGGGCAGAGTCAGCAAATCCAAGTAACTCGTGGAGGGAGTCGGAGCACCATGTTTTCGCAGACTGGAGTTGTTCTTTAGAAATTCGAGACGGTTTCGACATGATAATCATTTGCGCGATAGTCAGTTGTCCGTGCTCTTACTAGGTAGTAGTACTTAAAAGTACTTACAAGTACTTGTCAGGCTGATTGCTGGAGGAAAGGGGGCTTTCCGTGTCCGCCAGCGCTGTTACGGTGGTAACATCAGGGACAGTAAATGGGTATATCGCCTTTAAGTGGCTCGGGCCCATAGATTTTTGTACTATTTTTTGTGTATGTAGATTTCTACATCGTTTTTCTACTGAAAGTCGTATTGTACTCTATTGTACTCCCCTATCTACACTCGATGGAGATCAATGCCCGTCAATCAACCCGATGACGATGACAACGAAGGCAAGCCGTCGGGAGGAAACACAGGCCATCACATCAGATCACAACAATCAACAAGTCATCTTACCTCTTTCTTGGTAAGTTTGAACGTCGATACTGTCGTCAAAATCGACGCCGATGGCATACAGCCTAGTAAGAGCTATGACTACAGCTTGTCCACTTCGTCGACGGCGTCGTCGACGCCAACGATGGCGACTCAAAAAGGAAAAGGGTAATTCGAATTTGGCGACTTGGTCGAATGTAAGACGCTTATCCGCTCTCAATGGCCTATAGCTAGCGGAGATGCGTCTTTGTTACAAGCAAGTCGACAAATTCGAATTACCCTGGCGGCAAACGCTGCCGCTCGCGGCCATGGTCGACCGAGTTTTTGGTAGATAGGGGGTACGGTACGACATTCCCTAGGAATTTCATGTTGTTATCTACATACATAAAAATAGTACAAAAAGTTTATGGGCCCGAGCCACGATATCTTAATACACGTAGAAATTAGTACTGTACCTACCTATCGATCCATACCCATTTACTGTCCCTGCTGGTAGACCTCTAGCCTAAACGTTTTGTATGTAACGTACCTGAATCGCTCCGTTTTAAAGTTAAAAACGTGATAAATAACCTACACCTCTGTCACAAAAAGACGGGACTTTTAACAAATTTCTACCAAAAACAAATTTACTGTTCATTATTTGTTTGCATAATCAATATTGAATTAATTGCAAACACAAAATCCTCAAAATCAATTATTCCTAAACATGTCCAAAGAATACCATACATATATCCTTGACATACCTTTGACACAGCTGACAAATCTTTGACACTACATCAACATCATCAATGGACTATTGATAGCATCAACATGTCATGAACCTGTCTTAGGAGTAAAATTTTCTATTATAATTTGCAATTTGTATTTATATAATATTATTTTGACTAGCCATTATAGGATTAATAATGTACTTTTAATATTATGATTGTTATTGATCAATAGTAAATGAATATGATATGCGCAATTCCATGGGTAATGAAACAAACACTTTTTGAATGGGATTTCTTTTCTAAAGAATAGATATGATGACTACAATAATGAGAAAATATTGATTTGTTTGGATACGAAGATTATATCGATATTTTGATTTTCTCCTTGCTTCAAAAATTCTTCTATATATTGATAATTTCATTCAGGGGTGCTGTAAAGGACATTTTTGGTGATACTGTATCAATGACTTATGCATTGCACCAATCAAAACTCATCACCAACCATACACTTAATACTCAGATGTCATAATATGGTGTTAAATATAGTGCAAAAAATGATTTCCATGTTTATCCATGCATGTCCAGTATTGTGCAATTGATACTTGACATATAATCATTGAAATAATTTTATAATCTTGTAGATTTCACATCATCTCAACTTGTTTGACCATATCCAAACAATGCTATTGGTGATTTTTTGTCCATAAAGTTTACTTTAATATTTTTGAAGTGCATAAATTGGTATTGTCCACTAAAATTTTCTCAATCTAATGTCATATCAAAACTTCAGATCTAAATTACTTGCTAAAACTCAAGCCTCAATTTGTTGATAAAGGCATCATTGTTCTTCATTCTAATAAATATGATGTCTCTAAATTATCATATTGCATTATGTAAAACTAAAATGATGCACCATTTAATTCTATAAATTTTATAAAGTAAAAAATAATTATTGGCCATTGTGTTTGAATGATAAATTTGGTTGTACCCATTCTTGTGTATTAAACTAGGATAAAGTTTGACAAAAAATACAATATCTTTTTAGAATAATTGAATCTCAATTGAAGCATTGGATTTCCAAGCCACTTTATGGTTGTTGTACATTTAAATCATTGCCTTGTACAATAAGCTTGTTCTGACAGTGAATTAAAAGATTTCTACAAACCAAATCTAGATCATTTCATTAGCTTATGACTGAAGTTCTAACCCCATAGCCACAGTCAAACAGAGATTTGTTCAGGGATTGGATATGCAAATAACACAAGAGAGTGTCAAATACTAGATTAGCTCAAAACATATGAATTCAAAAGGATGGAAATGATCACCAATTTTATGTTTTGAAGTGAGAAAATCAATAGATAAACAAACAACAGGAAATTATTAATCACATGAAATTAATGTCATTGATCTGCAGGTGTTTTGTCAATAACAGAAACAGAATGATTGGGAAGAAATGTGTTAGAAACTGCAATTGGTTCAGTTATTGTAGAAAATTATCAATCTCAAGTGTTTTTCATTCCTGCATCATAATAGATTGATGTGATCAATGATGCCATTATGAGGGTTATTTGTGGTGCAAACGGTCACACCAACCTACCTTGTTATAAATCAAAGTGAGAGCAGTTGATTGAATGATTGATTACTGTGATAGTCTAAAGATAGATTCTTTTGAATGGCATAATAAATCTATTACAGTTTCTGACCTTGGCACTCATGTGAGCACCCAAATTGATGACAAGGTACACATATTAGTAACTAATCATTAGTCCTTAGTCTAATTTACAATGAGAATAAATGACGCAACATCAATGAATCATGGTTCACCAATTCCATTCCTGCTCAGTTTTCAACTAAATTCAACCAGAAACTCTCTGAATTTTGCAATTCCTTGGAAACAAATTGCTTATCCATGAAAAAATGCAATCATGTCATTGTAAATAGTCTATAGATTTAGGATACCATCCTAAATGATTTTAACCCCTAAAACAGGAAATTATTCCCAAGAAGGATTAGGACAAAATTCCTCTAAATAAAAGATTTCATTACCAGTTGCTCTTAATAAAATTGAACCTCCTAGAACAACACCTGCTATTTTTGTATGCAATTTTGTAAATGGGGCCACAAAACCTGCCTAAATATATGGTAATAAAAGTACCAGAAACAAATATATATTGACAATTGTCCATATTTCCAATAATGTTTTAGTGTGGTGTATGAAATTTCAATAATGTCAATAAATTTTAAAACTCATTTCTTTAGTCAATCTACACAGCTGCAGCTATTTTTTAGTTGAATTTTCCTTAAACGATTTATATAGTGTTGCTCCAATAAATCTAGTTTGTTAAATTTGTGATCATTGCAAGGATCTTATTGAGACTTAGGACAGGTTGTCTTTGTGGCAATGAAAGTTGCCATGGCAACAAAAACAACCAACATCTCAAGTTTAAAACAATAAACAGTAATAAGATACATGACAACTCCCTTATATTCCATTACTGGTTATTTCACTGCAAACATTTGGTGTTTATGCCATCATTGACAAATTTCACTTGATGTGGTTCATAATTCTGCTTGTGTTTTAGATATTGATTGCCTTCCGCACCACAAATTGCATTAGGGCATGATAATTTTCACAGGTGGCAATGAAGATCATAGCCCAGGTATGTTTGGACCATGGAATCTGTTGCAACATGTGTCATTCATGAATTAAAATTAATTTTTAGTAATATTTAGGCACCAATGGCCACATTCATACTTGTACACTTATTTTGTTTATGTCTTTGTTAAGACCACTGAAGATGTATTAGTACATAGTCTTAGGCCAGCAAACAATTGATGATCTTACTTATTTACGGTAATAATGTTAACTCTTTATGGTACCATAACATTTAAAAAATTATGAAGTCGACAATACTTAAAGGTGATACAGTTTGCATAGAGTCAGTGATCAAGGGGTGATGATGATGATAAAAGTTTCTGTGTTTATTGTAACAATGAATAAACAGACCATGATTGCATATTACACAACTGGAGTAAAATAACAAGCAACATGAAAAATGAATCAGAAGAGATAGAACTAACTGTTCATAGATATTTTACTTGTTTTTATGCATAGTTTATGAAGTCATGGCAAAGTTGAGGGGAAAATCAGATCAATGTTATAGCAACTTTCTTGGATATTTCCGTGGGACTATGGTGGATATAGCTTAAGATACAGATATTCTTACTGAATTTTACTCAAAATATTATTATGTCCAGTATACAATTATTGTATGAATAATATGGTGGTAATTAAAATGATGTGCAATAACGAAACTGTTGAATAAATGGTAAGTAATATTGTATTTGAAACAATAATGATCAGTCCCAGAAAAAATGATTCTCCAGTATGACACAATGTATGTTTTATAAATGTAGAAATGAGCTACCTCTTGTACTGGCTTCAATAATTTCCTTCTTATTGCACATTTAGCATCACTTAGTAGTAGCACTAATAGTTCTATACTCATACCCATCAAATGATATAAACAGTACATTTATACAGCATACATTTTGCTTCAGGTATTGAAATGAGACTTTCCATTGCCCAGTTCAGGACTTTTTTAGTATAGGCATACCCAGGTGTCAAACTCAAAATGAGGAAATTAAAGCACCCAACTTTGACCACATGATTTTTTTGCAAAATTCAAGTGATCACAAATGCTAACACCTACATAGCTTGCAGTATAAATTGAAAATCATTTAAAATGAAGATTGAGCATAATTCACTGCAAAGAAAAGAACTAAGTATAGAGTAGTTATGCCATATATGAATAATTTTTGTAGATATTAGTTAGTTTTCGTGTGTCTACAACAATAAAACAATTATTGCATGCTTTCATTCTTCATTACTGATGCATAAATAAGTACACATATGCATACAGGAAGGATTATCCCTGTGAAGATGCTTGTATATGATGTTGAAATAAAAAATAACTACTAGGAGGAAGCCTGATATTACAGCTGTAACATTAATTTTTGACAATTCTTAAAATATCTAACATTATCTAGCAAAATATGTTGACACACAGGAAAATTATTTTGTTACTTATAGTATCAAATCTGTGAAAATTTCATACAAAATTTAATTTTTAAAAATACTTGAAAATTGGTTCTATCAAAAATATTGTTAGTAAATTCAAATGAGGTTCACAAGAATGATAATAGACAACTCAATGCCAGATTAATCTAACCTTATATGTCTGCCACTGCCAGGAATGCCCAAAATGTTACCACAGTAGCACCACTGGCAGATTATCAACCACACCCCTCCTGTATATACTATATGTGAGTGTAACTGAAGATCTCATAATTATACACTTTATAATAACATAGAAAGAATCTTTACTCCTTTATCTTCATTAAAAGAGTAAGGTACCAAAGTTTTATTGATCTTTAGATGACAATTCCTTCTGGTTTCCAAGAAAAGATCAAAAGTTTAAAATAGAAGAATAAAGAATTGAGCCCACTGTAGGCAAAAAATCTCACCAGCTAGATGTAGGTTTTGGAAGTCTACTGGAACTACAATCTGAAATTGTCTTTAAGTTTTGACTAAAAACCATTTACTCTATTACTGGCTGATATGTGGCCTCTTTAAAAAGAGCTTAAATATTCCTTCTTCATGTCAGAATAGGGGGTCCAGAGCTTATTGATCCAAAATATTTTTTTCCTTCAAATTCAAGTTTTGAGTGGTCTAGAATTTTTTA
>JALLOT010004062.1:0-10635 GCA_036939595.1 Thalassiosira livingstoniorum | reverse complement strand
TCTTATATTTTGCATGAAGTTCCCCAAATTTCAGACAAAAATATTGAGTTTGAAATTTTGACATTTGTCCAAATGCACCCCCTAGCAATAGCTATACCAACAGGGTGGTGATTGAGCTGTGACATAACCCCAAAAATCAATGCTTAAGTCAGCTCACATTGAAAAGTAGATGGCAGCAAATGATACAGACATGTTGAAATGAGAAATAAAGTTGACAGAATGAGCCTTCCAGTGAATTTGAATCTAAAGAATAATATATTCCTCTTTCTAAGGCAATACTTACCATGACAATTCAACTGGGAGAGCCTTGGAGGGTTTGTGACAGTGATAGTGAAATGGCTGGGGGGGAATGATGCCAGCAGAAGTCCATTGTTAAAGCCCAATATCAATAATAATTTTGAGAAACATGCTTAGAATTAAGGCCATCAAACACTGGAGAATCCTGATATTTTTATATGTCTTGGTTCCAATTGTAGGTAAAAAATGATTACTCATAAAAAAATAGAGCTTTCTAAGTGGCAGAAACACAAATTTGAATCCTGGAATCAGACAAAAAAGATGATTCCTTCAGTTGTTTGATTTATTTTTTATACCAATACCTCTTAGTCTTTTTGGAGCCTTTGACAGGCTACAACTACAAATTGGCAATCTCTTCAAAAAAATAGATACTAAATTCTGGAAATATGTCATATCCTCCATATGAATAGATATAAAGTACCTATCTTATGATGCCAAAATCAGATTTGTGTAATGAATCAAAAACTTGTTTTGAAAGTCCTTAGCTGAATGGATCTTTCTATCAATAGTTTATTGGCTTCTACATCAAGACTGATGATCTTCTTTATTATTCAATCAATCCAGTTGATTTTATCATTTTTGTCATTTGTGAAAAATAATTATTACATCCAATGTTCTTTGAGGCTAAGCTCTGGGTTTTCCTAACTAACAAAATTTGGAAATATGGTAGATCTGGCAATGTATATTGTGATTTATATGAACTTAAAGGTACTTATTTTGATGCTCTCTTAGATCTCTATTCAAAAATCAGACTGAGGTTAATTGCTTTTTTTGAGTTTTACTAGCAATTTTTCATGATGATAGAAAATGAAGAATAAAACTTAAGCATTAGAGATGAGAAAATGGTGCATTTACTTATTTAAATATTGAGAATTTTCTTTTTAATGAAGGAATAGTAATAATTATTAAACTAAAAGTGGTTGAAACAATTGATTGCTTGGGATACCTATTATCATAGCAGATACTTGTTTGTATTGGAATCAATAATATCTTGAGGTGCTCCAATGACAAACATCAACTGAATGAGTTTTACTCTAATGTCAAAATCATCATTATTTTTATGGGTAGCCTTGGATTAAGCTGCCATTACTATTTAATTTTTCTTTTCAAGACATCCCTTGTAAATTAAATTGTACAAATGATTGTCAAGTCAGAATTTGAATATTCTTAATCTTATTTTTATATGCAAGCCTACAGACAGATCTCAATTAGAGACATTCCTTCAATTTTTGGAAGGCAGATTCTAAATATTTTCTAGTCATGTGTCCTCCTAAGTCTTGATATCTTATCATATTTGGATTTGTTTTGTTGAATTAGGAAATCTTGTTCTTGGACTTTATTTTGCTGATTATTTCTTGTTTTTTTTTACAAAATTTATTCATACATTCTTCTTTATTTTTTGGTAATATTTGCAACAATACTCTTTTGACAAGCTAGTCAAACTCACAAATATATTTTATTCTCTGTCCTTAATTTTCACCTCCACTTTGTACAAGGTTCCTTTCAAGATTAACCATGAGACAATATTTTGCTTTCATTACATTTTTTAATGTTAGAAGTCAGCCAGGATTATTCAAGAGCCTATATGATTGTTATGGTGTATGGACTTAAGCACATTGGGTCTAACTTCAACATCATGCAAAATGTCAGTAATGCAAGTGTTTTTTCATCAAAAAAATGAAATATCATTTGAGGGTTAAAATTTTTATTGACTTGGATTGATGCTACTAAATTTTTGATTGAAATGGAATTAATTTTAGATCTTTAGCATATAAGTGGGATTTGTATTATGTAGAGTCAAGCAACAATCAAAAAAATGATGAGAAATATTGGAATCAAATATTCAATATCAAATCAATAAATATTAAAACCAGATAAATTATGCTTATGTTGAAATAAAAATTATTATTCTTCATTACTATCAACTTTCAAATTTCATCATGATTCAATAGAACAAAGATGAACATTGCTTCATTGAATCCTCTGCAGAAAAAAACAGAAAATTCTCAGCTCTTTTCTGATGTGTTCATAATGGCCTTGAGTCTCATACCAAAGAGAGACCATGCATGGTATAATGAGAACCATGCTTAATGCAGAAGAGGAATTGCAATATATGATATTGTGATTTCTTCCAACCTGGAAGGTTTTCTAGGTTAAACTGAAGCATTGAGGTACACCTGGAAACAAAACTGTCCCCAGACAGATAAGATATTTTTCATGAAGAGGAAAATTCTTTCCTCTACAAGAATGCAAAGGAAAGTGACTAACCTTGACAATGGCACAAGGTGGTGACTACAGTTAGTTGTGCATTATCTAAACTTGCTATGACTGGGATTGCATTACTAATTGGTCTGCCCATTGGATTTGTTGGTACACAAATCATGGCTTCAGATCAATACCAAGTGGTCCTCAAAAAATTCTCCTCAATATTGGCTATTAGATGATAGTCATATTTTCCATTTGAATCCATGAAGGCAGCAAATCCTTTCTCAATTTCATATGATGCTGGTTTGATCACACCAAGAGTAAGATGTGTTGGTGGTACCACCAATAGGGTTCAGGGTTGGTGTCATTATTAGTGCTGTTGGTATTCAATCTCTCTATTGCAATTAAAATTGTTTGTTAGGGACATTTAAACTAACTTTGATATGTAGAAAAACTTTTGGTAATGTCTGGTTCTGCATTTCCAAACAACAGCTATGATTGTCTCTTTTACCAAGACCAGCAGATTGGTTTTTCTGTTGTTGTTCAATATTGCTTTTACCACCAGTACTTTCCTATGATTTTTGACAAAAAATAAATGTATGGATGAATATTTATGATACACTTACACTACAAGCAAAAGTGCCCAATATATGTAAAATGAAAGATTGGATACAAAATGAGATCAGAAATCCATTCCTTCAACCCCTGCTCTCAATGACTCAAAAAGAGATCTAGTCCCAAAAAATACAGTAAATTTTGAAAAAAAAAACAATTTTAAAAGATTTTTAAAGAATATCTGTTGATTCCAGATCATGTTCCAGAAAAAATAATGTGTATGAAACACTTCCAATGCTATGGATATGTTAAAATGTTATTCTGAAGCTTTGAAACAATTTATTTTCATACTTCTGAACATTGTAGGCCACAGTGTGTTTCAATTTTTTCAACTGTGTTATCAAAATTTATTTACCAAATAGCTTACAGATATGTACAAGACTTCAAAAAAATAAAAAGTATAGTATCTATTCTTTCTGGAAAAGAAGCATAAGCATTTGTAAATTCTTGCAGTTCTATAGATAACTTTAGTTTCATTTTGTACAAAAAATATATTCATGACAGTACAAAAGGACAAACATGATATTATAGTGAGTAAAATATATTATATAAAAGTTCTTTCAAATTTGAAAAAGGCCAACTACAATGTATATCATATTATGGATCAATCATTATTTTTTGTGATACAAAATTAAAATTAGATACCACAATATGAGGTTATTTCTAGTTTCATTTTTGAAAATAATGGATGAAAAACAATATCTATAATTTAATAAGGTGAATTTTCACATGAAAGTTCACATATTTTTGAAACCATCAACAAAATAGTCTCTAGTAGCTGACTATGATCACTGGCAACAAACCCAAGTATGAGACCCTGACCATACCTCCTGTGTCATAAGTTTTCTTGATTTCAAACCCCAATATATTTCTTCCAAAGAGACAAAAAATTATTTTAAGAGTTATTTTGATGAAATTTCAAAGTCAATTTTACTTTGTTGAAATTGTCTTTCTTTTGTAAACTTAAAAAGTGTAAAACCATGGAATAATAACTCCTAGCATAGGCTACCTTCAGGGTCACCCTAGCCAGAAATACTGAATCATGTCAATTTTGGAGCTGCCAAGATTTTGAACAAATGTTTTTGTACACTGTGAGCAGGAGATTGCAGTTCCTCTTTGCAACAATTGAAAAAAAGGTTTGAATTTGGATGTTATTTGGTATGTAGGAATAAGTAATCATGCTTCCACATCCTTCCTACCTAAAAGAAAAAAATTATGTTGTACGTAGTACAATAGGGTAAGTACCAAACTGTTAATCACTAACAACACATTTTGTCATGCCAGCAATGGCAAATGGCCATATGACTATTATTTACACAGCAATCTATCAACTCAATGTCAAAATTGTCACAAAATAGACTCTAAAATTATATAAGGATATTCAAAGAGACAATACCAGATACTAGCATCTATTTGCATGCAGAGGAGCAAGAGAGGTTTGAACTAGCAATGCAGGTGGTTTATTTTTTTGTTTTATCTGTGACGCAAATGCATAGAATACCTTTCAATTTCATGGAAATTGAACAGTTGCTTAGTTCTATTTATATAATTTTACTTTTGTTTGTTGCCAGTTGACTTTTGAAAATGATAAATTTGGATCATTTGAGCATGGTTGGTTGTTGAGTGACAGATTTTGATTGTCTTTCAAATTTTCATTTTTGAAAAACTTGCAAACTTTATGTATTGGATGGCAATGACTTTGAGATCACTTTCTGACTTCAGAATCTTGGTCTTGGTTCATTCATGGAGATAAGTTGGAGAAGTTGCAGCATTTCTGGAGTACTTACTAAAACCATCCAGCCACTGTCAGCATTTTCTTGTTGACATACAATGCAAATCACTCAGCTAGGATGTCAAAGTCTTGAAACACAATATCAAGCATAATTTTGATGTCCATATCCTTGGAACATTTGCTGTTGAGCAAATGAGTAGTGTTGTATAGTCCCAAGCTGATCATTTTCAACAAGTTCATTAAGGTTTATCTTTGGAGTGCAATCTCATTTGGTTTTGAAAGAATACTGCGCTTTGATGATGGCCCTTGCAAATGTTTCCTTAAAGTAAACCCATCTGCAGTCATATCTTGGTCAGATCAATGGTAGAGCCTTCTTGTTGGGAGGACACTGATGGTTTATCCTCCAAATATAATTGGGGGGATGATTTTTCCTTCCTTGACAAAGCTACTGCTGGTTTGCAAGGTGGATTGCCTGATTGACACTCTTGCCACTTGGTGATAGGGTAGGCATAGAGGCAGGCTTTGAGTCCTGTTGTGGCGCTTGTTGAATAGGTGGTGCATGAGCTGAACTGCCTTCCAGTTTATCTAAGTGGCTCAAAAACATTAGAATTGGGTTGAGATTTCAGACATAAATTTCAAAAGAATTTCTTAGGTTGATGATGTAATGAATTGCCATATCTAGAAGTGGATAATTTTTATTTTTTCTGTTAGCAGGAAGACTTTGGAATATTTACTATTTTAGTATGTTTAAATGGAAATAGTATGTACCACATATCCCTATCTATCGCCCATAATATTTTATGTGTCTTATTTTGGCTACCAAGAGATACCAACAAAACAACAAACAAATTATTATTTTTCAAGGTAGATACATGGTTTACTTCATGTAGTGAAATTCAATTTCTCAAACATTAGACTTTCGCGGAAGTCGCATTCCACATCCTTTAGCACCTCATTATGGAGATACCAAAAAGTATAATCATGATGAGGTGCATGTCAATATTGGCCTAATTCAGTTTTTTGGACATTTTAGACAAGACTGACCCTGCAGGTAAACCACATTACTAGTACCCATGTTCTTTCTTCCCTGCCTGGTTGTGCCTTGTGTCTCTGTGACTGTGACCTTGTTTTAAGTAATACATCATATGCAACTTTTGTCCTTTTAATGAAAGTCAACTTTTAGAACTACTTATTGTAGAACGGAGGGAGCGATACTCATCAACAAAAAGATATTAATATCTACTACTAGGCAGGGGAATAAACAAGAAGTGTGGTAGTATTACTGGTTACATACAGTACAATACAATATGTAGATAATAACACCTTATTATTTACTATGTTGTATTGTACGTACGTACTCGTTAGTTACAGCATACTAGGTAGTACGCCTAAAGTATAGTATATTAAGTAGTACTACAATACCTCTCTAGCTAGAGAGTTCAATAGCCAGCGTCAAAAGGAGTCAAAGCAGTCAACAATCAAAGCAAAATTGCAAAAGATTGCAAAGCCTTCTCACTTCTCACCTCTTCTCACGTTGTGGGACGGGGGCAAGCAGCCTGCCTCAAAGAGCCTCAAAGCCACCCTGCCTGCCTTTGCGTTCAGCAACGAGACCATGCTGCCGGCCAGCCAGGATGCAAATGTACCATTAGTACAATACAATAGGTATGGTACCATACAGCAGTCATTATTTTTTCATTCTTCGCAGCTGTTTCTTCAACAACTTTTTAATAAACCATGAGTAGACCTGACTTAGGCAAACGTCAAAACACAGCCCACGATTTGTTCGTGCAGTTCCATCGCCACACCCCCGGAAAAGAGGAGCCAGCTGCCATCGAAGAAGGGGACGAAAAACATGAAGAAAAATCAGGCTTCAAACAGTTTGCCCAGCCCTTCGAGATGTTTCATCGTGTGATGAAAACAGGTGTCATCTATGCCACTTCTCGTGCTGCAAAACATGGCTTCAAGGGATTGGAAGATGCCGGTTGGGCAAATATGGGACAAGGTGCCCCGGAGACTGGTCCTTTGCCTGGTGCTCCGTCTCGTGAGTTTTTAATTCGAGTGCAGATCCTTTTCATTTTTTCCATCCAAATTTGCTGAACGAACAGAATTAACGTTTGGTTCTTTGCTTTATTTGAAGGTGATTTTCACATGAACATATCCGACGCAGAGCTGGAATATGCACCAACAACCGGAGACCATGAACTGCGTACAAAAGTAGCAGAGTACTATAACCACCTCTATCGTCAGGGAAAGGAGTCTCAATACACATACGAGAACATTTGGTGAGCACGCTCTTTTTAGTGCGTATCTGTTGTGTGTTGTGTGCAATGTTAAAAATGATATTATGTCTTGTACGATACATCGGGTGGTACAACTTACAACTCCACTGACATTCATTATTAT
The DNA here is from genome assembly GCA_036939595.1 of Thalassiosira livingstoniorum. Taxonomy (NCBI): domain Eukaryota; phylum Bacillariophyta; class Thalassiosirophyceae; order Thalassiosirales; family Thalassiosiraceae; genus Thalassiosira; species Thalassiosira livingstoniorum. The sequence continues at coordinate 3,383 of JALLOT010004062.1, read as the reverse complement.
ATCTCGTTTTCGAAGCATTGTCCCTGGTGGACGTGCTGGTCTTACCAGAATTATGGCAGCGTTGGGATCTGTTCAATGTGGATATTTCACTCCTGACTACACTGCTTATCAGCAGGCTCTGGGATTATTCATGCGGATTGCTCCTAGTCCTCTTCTTCATCGGAATGTGCACGAGGCGCTAATGCCAAGCGAGGACTTTGCTTTCGAGGCTTGTGGGCGTGGTCTTGGTAAGATTATCTTTTTTTTGTTTTCAGCAGAAAATCATTTCGTTATCAACGGCATTCTTATGCCAACTCATGACGCATTGTTCCAAAAATATCAACAAAGGCGCAATGCTTCTCTCCAACCCTGCCAATCCTACTGGTCAGAGTCTAGAAGGACCCGAATTGGAAGCCTATGTCAAGACTGCTCGTGAAAACGCCATTGCTCTCATCATGGACGAGTTTTATTCTCACTACTACTATGATGGTGATGCAGTAGACCCCGCAGATGGAGGTGTTGATGACAACTCCAACTGGCCCAAAACAGTTAGTAGTGCAGCATACATTGAAGATGTCAATTCTGATCCCATTCTCATTGTAAACGGTTTGACTAAAAATTGGAGATGCCCTGGCTTTCGTATCTGCTGGATTGTTGCCCCAAAAGAGATTGTGGAGATGCTTGGATCGGCCGTAAGTTCTTGTTTGTATATGTTTCATTTTCAAACAAATGAGTCATAATTCTTTACAAACCAATATTCCCATTTGCTTCTTGCTCACTTCCTTGTAGGGAAGCTTTCTCGATGGTGGTGCAAACGCACCTTTGCAAAAATTGTCTCTCCCACTTATGGATTTGGACTTTATCCGTCGTGATGCATGGGCTCTTCAGCGCTGCTTCAAAGCCAAACGTGATTTTATGTTGCAAAATCTTGCAGAACTAGGAATAAAGGTGACTTGGACACCTACTGCTACATTCTATATTTGGGCAGATCTTTCTGGTCTACCCCACCCACTTGATGATTGTCTTGTCTTTTTGGAAGAGTGTGTGAAGCATCAAGTCATTTGTGTTCCTGGCGTGTTTTTTGATATTAACCCTAGGGATATGCGCAATCTTCACCAAAGCAAATGCATCAACTTTGTTCGATTCAGCTACGGCCCACCAATGGAACAGTTGCAGAAGGGAATTGATCTCATGAAAGGCATGATTAACTATTGGAAGAGGCACACAGATTCTGTGACTCATTATGGGAAAGAGAGTTTCGGGGCAGATTAGAAACGTGAATTGGTGAGAAGACATTTATTATTATGAGAAATGAGAATTGTTCCCTGCGGATTTAGCTATCTCAATTGTCGATCACTGAATCTTTGATAATATCAGTTTATTAGCATCAGAACAGTAGAAATAAATGATGGCTATTTAGGAAAACCACTTCGATTAATGAGCTGCATGACTTTTATTGTGTACAATAGTATAGAAGTTGTTTGTATGATTAAGCTTTCAATCAGGACAAAATCAATAATAAGCTTAATTTGCTTTCACATGCAATTGATAAAAATAAGGTTTCAATAATTTCAAAATACAAAACAGTTTCACAGATTTGAGCATTTGCGCTTTTGGTGACCAATGGAACAATCGCTAAGATAAACTAAATATTACCACTTGCTATTTCCAAAAATGCTCACACTCCCTCATGGGAATACTTTAGTTTCACCAGCCAAGAATCATTTGTCTGAATTTAAGGAACTCTGCTTCCTCCAATGGTTTGGTGAATAAATCGGCTAACTGTTGCGTAACTGATGCATATGCATCCATCTGGATTCAACTGAGTTTGCACGTGTGTCCTGAAATGATGGTATTTCAGTGCAATGTGCTATGTTTGTGGAGTGAATTTCTGTGGCTGTGCCATTGCAATGCATGATTGATTGTCTTCGTGCACTTGACATATGAATTTGGTTTGAGGGATGTGACGTTTGAACATACAATTTATTTCACTCATCAGATTCATTAATTCCCTAAGAGCCATTGACACTGCAATATATTCTGTTTCTGAAGTTGAAAGGGTGATATATGTTTGAAGTTTGCTGGCCCTGAGAAGAGGAACATTAGCATAGAGAATTAGATACCCTGATCTCAAAAAAATTGTACTGGCATCATTGGCATTTGTTGGATCCCATCCACTGGCAAAGTCTACATAGATATAGACAACCAGTCCTTTGGTGCTATCTGGTCAACAGATGATTCCTCTATCCTTGTTTCCTAAGATATTTTCCTAATCTTTTTCTCATTACTTAGCATTGGATTGACAGAAAAACAAGCACATTGATGGACTGTCATGGCTATCTCTGGTCTGATGCTGTCTGTGAGGTAGGTAAGTATTCCCATTGAACCTCCATAATTCCAATTTCATTTTTGCTTGCACCCATTGAGGTCCTTGTTTGAAAGAGGTTTCCCAACTGGCATCTGCTTCAGATTAGTCTATTTCTCCTTCATTCCAAGGAACTTTATGTTTCTACAAATCAGAAAGGGCTGAGTTAGTTCATAGTTGTAGATATCAAGCTATTTGATGTCAGCCCCTAAGTATTTGTCAATGCTTCCCTTGTCAGTAAGTTTGAAGTTCTCTGGACCATCATGCAATGATTGGATGATGTTGTCAATGGTTTTGCTCTCTTTAGCAAACAGAATGCAATTGTCAATGGAAGTAAGGATGATACAGTCATGCCTGTAGAAGACACATGAGTCTATCCTACTTGAAACAAAATCCTGCACCTCCTGGCCCTTCTCGAGCTTCCAAAACCAGTTATGATGTTTGCTTCAAGCCATAAACAGAAGATTTGAGGAGAATTACATAGTATGATGGGTGTGCTTCATCTCCAGTTGGACAGAAACTCACTGGTAACTCCATGCAAACTGGAACCTCAAGTTCGGCTTGCGGAAAATCCAGAATAAAGTCAATACTTTTGGAATCAAGGTTGTTCACTTTGGCAATGATGATGAGGAGGTGCACACTGGCCCAATTTACAACCGGAGCAAACTTCTCCAAATATTTCCCCCTCATGTTTGCATTCCACCATGAGCGCAAAGTCTAGCTCTTAGCTGAAGTTGTCCTTGTCCAGAATGATCTGTCCAACCTGTCCTCTGGATGCATCATGGATGTGTCCTGGAGACATCTTGGACATGTCATGTGTCCTATGTCCTTTCAAAAGGAAGTGGACATGTCATGTCCTGTACAGAGGACATGTTCAGGCATATATCATTTTTTTGAGCTGACATTTAGGATTTTTTAAATAATAATCAGAGCAGCCAAAATACATACAATACCTTTATAATACATACAGAGTACATACAGTGCATATAACAACAACAACAACAACAACAACAACAACAACAACAACAACAACAACAAC
>JALLOT010004061.1:0-10628 GCA_036939595.1 Thalassiosira livingstoniorum | reverse complement strand
AAAATAATACCAATACGTACCGTAAAGGGGTTTCCAATGTACTGGACTCCACTGTCATGGATATTGCCACCAATGCCATATGAATATATGGGCTGTTTGAGTAGAACCTATGAGCATGTTATTACACTATAATTTTCAGCAAAATGCTGCTAAATTGAAAGCACAACTATAAGAAGGACCACAAAAATGCCAACGCAGCTTAAAACAGACAGGGATGGCTAATTATCCAGATTGGCCTCCTTAATTCTTCCAAGAATTTTATCCATCTGGGATAGGATGTCTGATGTAGCAACAACAGTTGCACTCCAAAATATAAATGAAAATCAATATTTCAATCAAACCTTGAGTGAGAATAACAAAACCCTAAAGAAAGTTGTGGTAAATCTAATAAAATAAATCAAGGGTCTTACAAACTCTTTAACACACAAAGAGGTGGGTGGAGGACAACAAGAATCACTTCCCCATCCAACTGTTAATTGGTCATAATCCGTGTGAAATGAAAACAACTCTATTTTTGGATTATTTGACACATCAGAAAATTTCTCACTCACATTGAAGAAAACAATTGGAGATATTTTGAACTGAGCAAAAATAAATATCCCAATCATTTTCAATGAAATAGGGGGTCCAGCAAATCAGACCCAAAATTTTGAAGTTGCTCAAAAATCACTTTTTGATGTTCAAACATATCTATTTGGGTGTAACTTAGATATGTTGGCACTTTTTTTGAAGAAATATGGTCTCTCAAATGTGTTTTTGGGTTGTTAAATGTCATTGTTTTGCTATTTTTTAACTTATTTGTAACTTGCTGACTTACTTTATCATTTTTCACATGCCCACTGGAGCCACACAATTTTTTTTGACATAAAAGGTGATTGGCTTGTTGCCTTCAATTTACCGTACTTAAGAATAATGTCAGCTCTTGATCTATCATAAACATTAGTACATTGAACTAGCTGCTACTAATAAAGTCATTATATCAGTGTGAATGATCAGATTGCTACCAGAATTTGTTTTAATATTCATTGTTATTCTTAAGGTTCTTTTGACAACACAAAGGAACCACACCAAATTTGATTTGATTTTGGTGTGCAGAAACAATGAACAAGTAACATATCCATGCCTGTTCAAGAATGATACTAGCACTTTACTCAAATTTGAATTAACTGGTTGTTAGCTCATCATGTGAAATGTGTTACCTCAGTCTGACAAAACGTTTGAATAACATACAAAACAACTCCTACAACTCAAATGCACTGTACTGTGCTATATAAGAAGTTTCCCTGCTTACAATGAGGTATGGTATTATCTTCAACAGTTGAGGTGGTTCCTTCAATCCATTGTCAGCAGATTCATCAGACTTGAACTGCTGCAGCCTTGGATGTAATGCTGGTATTCCAGGAGAAGGCATTGAATACCGCACATTATCCACAGAAGTAGTATTACAATTCCTTTGGTTGAGCTCATCCTTGATTCTGACAATTTCTATTTGGTAAAAAGCAAAGACAGATGTTTTTCAAGCATCAGTAAACAAATTTTAGATTGGCTCATTTATCAACATATTCTTCCAAATGCACCTTATTGATGACTCACCAATGTGAACTTCAACACCTGCATCTTCGACAACCCATCCTTTTCACAAATCTCACTTTCAGCAGTTGAACTAAACATGGCATGAGATCACAGACTCACTCAGTTCATATTTGTACCTGCCACAAGGCAATTGCCTTTACCCCTCTTCATTACTGTAATTGTTGAAGAATGAAAGACATGAGAAAGTTAGAAAGAGTGAGAAAGTTTATCATTGAAGCTGGTAATATTCTTTGTTCTCTTCCAAATATTGTTCATCAATTTTGAACTTGGATCTACTTACTGGCCTTGTCGTCTATTGTACAAATGGTGCAAAATATTGGAGCTGTCACAATAATAACAATTTGTCAGGAATAAATTTAATCAAAAACTGAAAAAAAAGAAATAGAAAATATTTTGACAAAATATTTCAAGCACCTAATGCTATCTGTACACAACTACAGACATTTTTAAACAGACTTTGGATATTTTTATGTTGATTTCTGTGTATCTTCAATGACCATAATGATCATACTATTTATTTATGAGTTTTCTATATTTTCTTTGGCATATTCACTAATGAGGCTCACAATTTATGAATTTCATCAGATATTTTTCAATGAGTAATCACACTTTCTGAATTGTTGCCGTCAGCTTTTATAAGTAGTGATTTTTCAAAGATAAAGTAATAGACAGATTCTTGAATCACCACCAATTTATTTACCTTAAACCCTCAATTTGTTCAACTTTACTTAGTTCTATTTTGTCAGTTCAATTTTGGTATTGGAAAATTATTCAAAAGATATTTCATCTGTTCATTGCTGCTCTAATGACATGAACTCCAAGACTTTGTTACTAATGTGATAACACCATTATTCCTTTCATGCTTTCAAAGTTTGGTTGAATTATTTGAGGTATCCTTTGAGAATCTTATTTGAAGATGTTCTTCAGAATCTATTTGCCATTTTAAATTGAGTAAGAGAACCTCTACAATTCTTATGACAGTTTTCATTTTGATATTACTGGTACCAATTTTGAGTACCATGTAGGTGTTCAAGATACTATTCTTTGATAATGTTTTATTTTTTCTTTATTGTAAGAAAATTTTCTTGTCTAATCATTTGATATCTGTTTGCTCTTCAAAAACACATGGATCACTCTTCCATACGTATATGTAAAACTTGTTGTCTCTCTCTTCTTCTAAAAACTGTACTCCATAATTTCCTGGATTAAATATTTCAGGTAGTGATGTACTCAATCCTTGTAATTGTAAATTTGCTTGTTTCAATTCTTGAGCTTCATCTATTTATCACAATAATTGGCCTCTTGTTTAAGGAATTTTTCTCTCCATTGATTTCATCCCTCCATGGTGTCCCAAAGTAACAAATCCTATCAATGTCATTACACTGCTCTGTGATGGGTCCTTTGGTTGCTCAACACACATATTGCAATAACATGGAATTTATGCAAATGTAACTTTTTTGGTGCTAGTATCTTGTCTGTACATGTATCAAATATTGACATAATTCTAAAACCTTCACCATCACAAGGAAACTCATGGCCAGTGATGTCAACATCAGCTCTTTTAACATAGCAGCTTTCTTTCATAGTTTAGTTTTGAATGCTTTGAAATTATTTCTTCATATTAATTTTGGTGAGAGGGGTGGTCAAGTAGCTTCACATATCATGCATTAGATTCTATGTATTTACTTTTCACACTTTTAGATGAGTCAAAACTTGTTCTCTTTGTTTTCTTTTTGTTCATGGAGTTACTCCTTCTATTAATAAAATTGAAAGATAAGAAGGTGTTATCACTGTCATTCAATGTATCAGCAACCCTTCTACTATGTCCAGGTGCCATAATAATTCTAACATGAATGATTTCATAGTCAGTTACAATATGAGGTATGCAACATAGAATATTCCACACCTCTATTGTCAAGTACATCTATCTGTTACTACAGAAATCATTCTATTATCCTCACATGTACAGCATTGTTTTTCAATTATGATGTCGTCTAGAACCAATTTTTATTTTTGTATGTTGTAACAGCATTTTGCTCCTTTTCATCTGGCATTTCTCCATAAAAATATTTTGCCTAACTATATTCAAATTTGGTTTTCCATCTTCATCAAGTAAATTAATCTGGTTATTTCCTCATTTTATCAGGACTCTTGATTTTCATAATATAAAAAAAACATAATCCCAACAAGGGGTTTTTGAACAAACGTATACTCTGTGTTTGTAAAACTGACACAAGTTTTCATTTATTAGTATAATCCTGCCATCAGGGGATAATATCATTGCCTCTGCTCTCTATGATGCCAATTTAATGGTTGATCAATCAAAAATCTTGAGACAACAATGTTATTATTTGATGATGATTCTTGATGAGAATTCATTTGTTGTGTGTTCCCTTTTGTAAGCTTGCATAATGTCTAAGGAGAGTCCATTGTAATTTTTGGATTTAATACTTGTTTTTTACTTTTTGAAGTTTTTGCCATTGTTTGGATTTGTTTTGAACAAGCAAAAAGGTCAATTTTTTAAGATCAGAACAGTTTGATCCTGAAAGCATACATCATAAACATAATTTGGTCTCATGATATTTTAAATAGGAAACCATATTATTTTTACATGTTATTTTTATTTGAATTCAGGTTATATGTATCCAGGAGGACAGCCACTACATGTGTTAAAAGCATGTTTCATTTCATTTTAACAAAAAGGTTCCATAAATAAGTGCTCAGTCACACAGCATTAATCTTGAATGGCTTTGATGAGTTTTTTGCAAACCTATTTTTTCATCATTCATGAACTTGGATTTAAAGAACTCAAATGCTTCTTTCTCCAATTGCTCAATCTTTCATGCCTATGATTTTTTGCATTTTTTACTTATTTGTCTTCGATAGCTTAAAGGTGGGCCTATTTTATAGACTTTAAAATGTGTTTCTCATGATGACAATGATTGCATGCACACACATTCTTATGTGACTCAATAAATTGGTCAAATCCAATTAGACCAATATTGTCTCATAATGTATCCTGAGATCATTACAACACCATCTTGGTCATGAATCGTAATTTCATTTCCATTCTCCATTGTTGATATTGATAATCCATATTTTCTAGATTTTGGTGAGTTGATGTTTAATTTATCAATATGAATTTTATTGAATGCTGAATCATGCTCAATAATACCAGTGGATTTTTTGGAAAGAATAAAACCAGTAAATATTAAATGACAATTAGGAAAATTTTTTTAACACACTTTTAAGTTCAAATTGAATAACAATGTTGCCACAGCCAGTTTTGCCTTTTCAGCATTCAAAACAAGTTTCTCATGACTGATCCGATCAGCCAATGCTATTCATATTATTTGATAAACAAACAGAAAATGCTGCTATGCATTGGGGTTATATCCTGTCATAATCATCATTTTTTGCATTGGATTGAATTTTTGATGCTAGAGTTAAAGGTAAGAGAGCTTTCCTTATGTATCAGCTATTATTGTCATAACAATTTTCAATTGATACCAAAATAGTTACTTTGTGGTCTTCCCTTATCCTTTGGGTCCAAGTAGTCGTAAAATGTGGCTACTATGCTAATAAAACTGTTACATGTTACTTCTGCCACCTGTAATCTGGAAGTAAAATTTATTTTTTCAAAAATAAGGATTGACATCAGGACCAGCAAGAAATGCTTCCAATGTTGTTCCTCTTTTCATTAGTTGAAAGAACATTATCTTTTAAAAATCTTTCATGACACTTCTTAGCAAATCTGGCAGCATGCTCTACACTTTTAGCTTTACATTTCCCCTGTTTCAATTTAGAAATGTATATTAAAACAAGACTGAGTAAAGGCTTCTAAGTTTTACTGCATGCTGGTTGATTTACCGTAATTGATGATTGTATTTGAGTTTGTGTTTGATTCTATATGTTGTCAAAGACCATGTCTTTGATTATTCCAAATGCCTACAATTTGGTACATTATCAGATGCAACAATTTAATATGTCTTTTGAAAAAGCTTAAATAGGGTATTTTCTTGTATCAAAACCACAAAAATAAGCATCATGTCATTATAACATTACAAACATAAAAGCTTTAGAAGATTAGACAAGTTACTAGGGGTCTGTGATGTAGGTATTATCAAAATCAGTGTTGCCCTTTTTAGCCTTTAATGATTTGACCATGTTAAGATTTTATCATGACTACTATTATAGTCTCATCTTCTAATGTGGATATAATACTATGAGTATGGCAACTGGTGCTTAACTTGATTTACTTGTCAATGTGGGTGGAATGGAATGTGATGTATAATTGTGACTTGTGTAGTACTCATTACAAGATGAGGTGGTAGTGGTAGAGCTGAAGCTTTTGTTATTTCTTGGTATTGATGGTGTTGTCAAAGTACTTGTGTCTGCTTCAGGTGAAGTCATGTCATGAAGCATTTAAAATGGTGAATGATTGGTATTGGTAGAGGATTACAATGTACTCTTTGTAGCTACACAGATATTGTAGGTTCTGTAGCAAGTTTATAAAGTGTTGATTGTATTGTGGGACAATCACACAACATTTGTGATAGATATGGGAGGTAATGTAGGCAATAAAGTAGAAGTAGGTGAAATATTGCTGTTAGTAGAGGACAACATCACTTGTTGTGTCTCGATATTAGGTGATTACAACATGAAAACATTGTTAGCAGCATAAAAAAATCCACATTTTTGTGAGTCACTGTGACAACATTATTGTCAATATCAAAGGTTATTACAACTTTACCTAAAAAACAAACTCTAACACTGTCAGCAGTTTAAACAAGTTGGAATGCATTGAGCAAGATCTCATCCAAAGGTCAGAGCTGCATATTTTCTTTTTCTGTTTCTTTTGACATTGTCACCAATATAATTCAAACTAATGCAATAATATCAAATATTATTATTATACCATGTTTGAATTGTCATAATCAAAAAAGTTTTACCTGAGCCCTAACTTTGTTTTCACAGGGTTTGTTGAAATGAAGTGTCCAAATTTGAAAAAAATACTCCTAAAAAATAACAGCCATTAGAAGGTAATGATAATAATATCATAATATACATGAACATAATTACAAATATAACTACTAATAAGATAGAGTATGTGCGGTAATAAGTAATATTAGGATACAAGAAGTACTGCTTTGATTAGGAAGAGTGTGGTATGGTACTACTTATTTGTTTGTTTATTTGAATTTTATTAATTTCAATTCATGGATGGATGAAAAGTCCAAACAAAGTTTATTGATGTTACATGGATCCAAAACTCAAATTGATGTGACATGAGCCTTACAAAATTATGGATTTACATATTTTTTATGCAAGTTCACAGATTTTAATGTACTAAAAAGTCTGTCAGATTGAAAATTAACCATCTGTGTTGACCTTCTAGTTTTGATGTTACCTCCCCTCTGTCCTACTGAGCAAAATATAATACCTATTTTGGCATGGTACTTTAGACAAAACACCAAAAACAGAGTATTCTTATTTTGTTACTTTAAAAAATCCAAACATGATTTTTTAGCCTATGATCTATGATTCCCAATTTATGATTCTTGTAACAATGTTTTTACCATCTTCTGAAATTTCCAAAATATTTTTTTTATAAATTTCAAAATTTTTTGACACATCTAAAAATGAAATAGGATATATGAACACAATGTGATTTTGAAAAATATTTTTTGAATTTAAGCTTAATATTTTTGGTTAAAGTAGCCATGTTATTTGTTAGTACTACTATGAAGTTAGATGATGAGGAAAATCAAACAGAGAGAGATCAGTATGTTTGGGGGTGTTAGGGTGAAAAGGATCTGATCCTTGAAACCACAATCCTATTCTATTCATATTGACACCATTAACTGCTCTTTCTTTCCTCTGCCCATTTTGAACAGTGCTTGCATCAAGTCCCATTTGTTGTCCCCAACCATTAAGTTTGAAGCCTTATGCTTATGGTTGGTTCTATGTGCACCACTTTAGTCATTTATTTTTTTCCTGCTCATTTGGTAGCCTCCCCTTAAAGGGAGGTCAACATGTCATTTTGCAGCATTTGAAGTCTAATCCAATTCATTGTTGTGACTACATGTGTTTGCCATTCTATTTTGAGCAGATTAATAGAGTACCTGTCTTTTTGTAGGGAATATTTTACAAACATTCAGATGACTCCAGCTAATGACTGGTTTGTGTATCACAGATATAAATCTAAATGATACTTTAAGAACTATCTTTTCCCTTTGATTACACAATTGCAATATCAATCATCTTAAGAAGACTTTTCTGCCATAAATTCTTAATTGGTATGAACATGTAGCAAATCAGAATGCATTGGAATTTATGTCAGTTTGGATGCCTTAAAAACTGTTTAAACAAAGAAGGTAGTTTGGTCAAAAATGCAGTCAATAAAGTCACTCTACATGAGATTCAAGCTTTTTTGTAGAAAGACTTTGCTGCACAAAAACTCAAAAAATAATTACAATCAAATATTTTGTTCCAAAAATCATGGTTAATTTTTTTCAATTTTGGTCAAAAAAGTTACAAAGACTTGAAAAAATCACAACTAACCAATTATACAGAAACAAAACTATGCAATACCAATCCAAATGAAGGACATAATACAGAATTAAAATAAGAATGAACTTTACTTAACTCAATGGAATCGTATCTTATACCTAACATAGTACTGACACACATAAAAACCTTGGGACTTCCGATCATGATGATATTATTTTGAATATGTGAACCATTAATATCATTCTTCTTACTTCCACAACTCTCATGATCTACAGAACATTGTTCACCAGGGCATAATCATAGTGATCTAAGGCCATGGGTAAAATGACTTCACAGTCCTGGTGTCCATTAAGTCATGCACTTGGAATGACAGCAACTCTGACCCCACTTTCAACACAAAACTCAAAGCAAATAAACTGTACCTTTCCCAATAAAATTATCATAGATTGGTTGGAATGGAGATAGTACTAGTACATACCCAAGTGCAATATCTGAGCCATAAATGAGTAAATCTTTTATACATCAATGAAAACTAATATCTTTTTAGTGTTTATTCTTAAAAAATCAATCAAGGCTTTTGTAATGCACAATTAAGGTTCAATGAGCTATGCAAATGCATAAAATGATTACAAAGGCAAATTATAAATTTCAAACACTACCTTCAATGTTCACATAAATACTATACAGCTACAATGTCACATTGTAACTGCTTGAACTGCAACATATCAGTTCCAAAATATTAAAATGATTCATATAGAAAATACACTAAAATCTTGACTGGGAGTGAAAAGTATCCAATGTGCTACTTATATCCATGTGCTTAGTTTAGTCAGAAATGATATTTGTTCAACATGGATGTTTTAGTGTAGAAATGGTGTTGGAAGAAGCCTAAATCTTATCAACAGCACTATCAATCTATATCTACCCCCCCTTTCACCCTATCAAGAAATTTATCTCCATATCATAGTAAATTCTAAAAAGTTTGGTGTAGATGGCAATTCATTCATCACAGGGGACAAAACAGAATATTCTGCTCAACAACTTTATTGCACAAAAACATACTAATGTTTAGGTGTAAAGAGATAAAATACTTAAAATATAATTGCATTGACATCTATTATTTATCTATACAAACATGTTTCACTTTTCTTACTTTGTATGTACACTAACTCCCCAGCTATAAGTAGCCCCAATCTGCCCCAACCTAAGTACTAAATGGTAAGGTACCAACTAAGCCAAAAAAATTATCTATCTGTATGGTACCTTGCAGCTGCCTAAATAATATTAAGAGCATAACCTACTACAGAGAAAAATATTTATCTTCTTAGTACATACTAACCATCATTATAATAGAAAATGACCTGTATTTTTTTAAATGTCACCACTCTCATGATATGACCATAGTTCTTTTTTACTATATTTGCTTCCAAAATATGGGTTCTTTTTAAAATTGATACTATTTTTTGAGCACTATCAAACTACCTATAGTCTTCTATGGTAGATAGAGGTATGTACCATACTGTGTTACATCATTCACATGATAAACTTGGAAGGTTTTTGAAAATGACTATGGATCATTTTTTGATATTTACTATGTTTTTGATTGAAAATTGAATAAGAGAAGATGTATTTATATGGAGATTTTTTTGTTACAATTATGGCACTTGCTTATGTCTGTACAACATATTATGTATTGATGTTTTTGATGTATCTACTTCTTCCTCTAGTAGGATACTTCTTCTTACCAACCCAATGAAACAAAATTGTGAGACAGTTTTCCTCTTTTTTTTAAATTTTAAAACATATTTCTTCTTCAGCAAATAATAATTCCCCATTCATGAACAATTTGGGTTGTCAACATTCATTATTGACTTTGTCAAAACAAAGATGGGAATAATTTTCTTTCCAATTTTGAAGGGTTTAAGGGTTAGGGTTAGGGTTATTTAGGGTCTGTGCACTAAGTAGTACTCCGTAAATACCTAGTACTAGTATGGTACTTAGTAATAGTGGTAGGAGTAGGTACCTAAGTACAATACAAGGAACAATTTTTTCTTCGTTTCCCACCATTTCAACATAGGAATAAGTATTAATAAGGTACCTATTCTTAACGACCTGTTTCTCGATCGTCGGTCTTCTGTCTCAAAATACTTACTTATATTGTGAATACCGTATTTCTCCCTCTGTTTTGTATAAAATTGGCTATTTTCCCAATTTTACTGTTCCGCATAAAATTGGCTTTTTTTGTACCAGTTCCTATTCCGGATTCTATGAATGATGACGGATGATCCCCGAATCAACCTTGACCATGGCGCCAGCCGACGGACCTCTCAGCCATGGCGGACACAATGGCGGAAACGAACGTCTTAGAAGTGATTACTGTACAATCGCGTTACATATACGTAGACTAAACTAATCCTCTATGGCCGTCGCGCCTAGAACGGCGTCGATCGGCCAACTACATGCTACGAACGGCCTAGTTAAACTACGGCGTCGGCAGGCGCCATCCCCCGACCATGGCGTCC
>JALLOT010004060.1:0-10646 GCA_036939595.1 Thalassiosira livingstoniorum | reverse complement strand
TTGTACTATGGTACTATAGTGCCATAGCACAAGTATCACACAATACTGCATTGGACATCCTTTTTGGCAACAAAGATCAATTTCATACAGATTTCATATTTTTATTGCTTTTGAGACAATGACTACAGTTTTGACCACTTTTTCATTATTCCAACTTCCTAGCTTTCCAAGGCATTTACGTTTACTTTTCCTTTCCATTTTTTAGTTGTTTGAGTGCATGCATGCTCCAAAGAAAGGCAGGAGTTGAAGGGAATACTGGGAAACCCAGTATTCCTCAATTCCAAATTCTGCTGATCATTTTTAGAAAGATAAAAACACTCATAATTAGTTTTATCATGTCTTAGTCAACAGACTAACTACTGTCCAAAGAAGTCCATTCAGCTGAAAATGTGGTACTATGTGTATTAATATCAAGGATAATAAGTCAATTGCTGCGTACTGATAGGTAGGTTGTATTGTACAGCCCAGAGTATGAAAAGTATGGCACAACACTCTGGAGTATGAGAGACTCTGGATCTGGAAAGTAAAAAAGTTGCTCCAAAGTCAAGATGAGTTGTAGGTATAATAAGTAGGAGGTATGGCATAGTAGGTAGTACATACATACAATAGTATTGTGTTTGAGAACAATTCAGGCACTAGCATTGCATATATCATGTCAGAGTATAATTACTACCATGACCTTGTAGAATACAGACCAAAAAATTTGTTAAAGCTAAAGATGTAGATTCATACACATGTCTACATTGTATTATTTCACAATTTTCTTGATTTTCTGATGTATGATAATATTTAACATAGTTCCAAAGTAGAAACAGTATAAATTAGTTTCCATTCTCTTTATGGCATAGGTACCTAGTATTGTAGCCCCAAAAAGCCAACAACCAAGCCATTGCAAAACTCTCCATTGTTTGCATCAATATATCAATTATACCAAGAAATGAGAATGAGAACATGACAAACCACCCAACCATTGCATCCCCAAGAACAATTTAAATCTCATCAATACACTCAATGGCCATCACATTTAATGACAATTAACTTCAAATGAATTGTGAAAAAAGCGCTTCTGCTTCAGTTAGTGCCACATCAAAATAAGGTACAAAAATCCTCATCATAAAATATGATCTTTGGCAACCTCACAGCCAATGTAAATCAACAAGTATCCAACACCCCAAGGAATAAAAATTGGCACATTGATCAACTGCCACTAATGCAATGGTGCTTGCAGAAAAAAGGCCAACAAAAAATAATCAACTCACTCTGACAACCAAGCCAAATCCATTTGTTGTCATGGCAACCCTGAGGAGTACCAAACCAAAACCCAACAACAAACCATCCTCTGACACCCAGAGCAACTCCAATAGATTGCTGAGACTACAAACATTATGAATGAAAAAAACCAATACACCAACTTCAAATTTTTTTATGCAGCAAAAACTCTTTATCATGCATATTTTTGCCCCAAGATTTGAATGTTTTTATTAAGCACACTATTCAACAACCCACCATCAGTGGAATGTGACATTATCAATTGCTTATGCCCTTTAGATGTGACAGAAGCTTTTTGGCTTCAAAAAAGTCCAAAACCTTTTACTGCAATGATAGAAATTGTGTTTTTATTGCTGCTGAAAAAGTCCAAGTAGAAACACCTTGAACTTGACAACCAACCATCCCTGGACAATGCAACAACTTTGGCTTGAAAGCCATGGACATCTACAAGCAATGCGAGCACAAGTTGGTGATGAAAGCTTGGTCCCTTCACCCGTGCCTGAGCTGTTGGCACCATAGAAAGTGCTTAGGTTTGTATTGTGGGTTGTGGTACACACAACAATCAAATGGAGTCAGTGATGCAACAGGCAAATTGACGTATGAAAATGATTCTTGTGAAGCATCATAATGCAGCCAAACTCACAAAATTCTGTGGAAAAACAAGTTTTCATTTTTTGCATGTACAATGAGAGGTACAGTAATTTGTAGGCTCGTGTGGATTATGATACAACAATCAATCACTTTCACCATAACTAGTGTGGATTGAAACTGTAATGGAGGAGCTAAAAAAGTATCATGGCATGAGCAAACTCTAGGATTTTGCAAAAATATCAAGACAGCAATTTTGGACTTTTTACCATGTAAAATACAGTGCCCAGTGTGGAGGTAGTATGCATTAATCAAATGGTAAAATTTAATTAGCAAAAAAATAACAGAATAATAACATCACAACTTACTTTATGAATTTTGTTTTTGAGAACAACATTGACTCACAAGCAAACCAAGTAATAATTTTGTTCTGTTTTTGATTCCTTATTATACACGTTTGTTGCAGTAGTTTTAATGGGTGACCCCTGTCACTAAAAAGGTGAGAAACATGAACAAACAACATGTTGTTGCACCCTTCTACCATCTTTGATTGAATAAACTGTTCTATCATTTGAAATGGCATGATCATTTTCACAAACCTCATTGTATTGATGTGTTCACTAATTGCTAGCTGTTGCTAGCAGCTGGTGCTACCTTGGTATGGAAGGTACCAATTGCGTAACCTGTAGTGCCGATATAGGTTAGCAAATTGACAGGCATCCCCACTGTGTGGTGAAGGGTATGAGGTTCCATTTGCTAACCTATGCTCCATGGTTTTGTGAAATGGCAAATGGTGTCAGCGACGGCAGCAGTGGCTTGGCTTGATAAAAACCTTGCAGATGGGGTGTTGGCCTTTGTTGTAAGGCCTCGACTATTGAAAATCATGGTTCCCGCCAGTGATTCCCGCTTCCCGCCTTGATTACAGACATTTCTTCTCCGAGGCGGGAGCCTTGGTGCGGGAAGCCTGGATCGCCACCCACGGGAGAAGCTGGAGTGGGTGCCAATCCTGGCTTCCCGCTTCAATGATGATGTGGTGATCTTATCATGGGAATCAATAGATGAATGTATGTAGATTTTTGTACTGTATGCACAAAGGTAGGGTGAGCAGTACAGACCTACTTCGAGATTACACATGTAGCTAAAGTACCACAACCAAAAGTCATGCGTCGGTTAAGGAATCATGAGTCAGCCCATATCTTTAATTTATTATCGATTCCCATGTAAATACATCTCCATAAGTATATTTTAGTACTTAATTATACCTATCGTAAGTAAATAAGTACCCTAGATAAGATACGGGAAGTATTGTAGGTACGAAAATTCAATAGAAGGATATTCCCGCTTCGAACCTCCACTCCCGCCCAAAAAGACGGGAAGCGGGACGCGCTGACGGGAATCGCGATTTTCAATAGTCATAGCCTAAGTACTTACTATTGTACTTACCATACTTACCTAACCCCTTGGTTGTACTATACACCTGTAAAATTTAAAAGTTATTTTTGAGTGATCCCAATCATTCTGTTTCATCATGGCGTTCCACCCCAATTTAGTTGCCCTAACAGCAATATTTGCAGCTTTCTGTTCTACTACGACGCTAAGAGGATGTAACGCATTCACTCAACTCTTTGAATTGCCTCCCCCACGTTCCCCGCAAAGCCTTGCCCAAACTGCTAATCTCGGCAGAAAACGCACGACAACCCGACTGCATCTTTTTGAATCTCTTACGCAACAAAATCGATCTCAAAAAATCAGCACTAGCAACCAAAAATCCCCCAACGGCTCGAAAAGATCATCCTTACATCGGATACCGGAAGAGGCATTTGATATTCTTAGCCAGGGTTTTGGTGTCGACAACACTCCCCCATTTCCCTACTC
The DNA here is from genome assembly GCA_036939595.1 of Thalassiosira livingstoniorum. Lineage (NCBI taxonomy): Eukaryota > Bacillariophyta > Thalassiosirophyceae > Thalassiosirales > Thalassiosiraceae > Thalassiosira > Thalassiosira livingstoniorum. The sequence continues at coordinate 6,914 of JALLOT010004060.1, read as the reverse complement.
CATTGAGCTCTTGCCTCCTGTGCATACTTCCTCCTCTTTGGCTCCTCCTTCTAGAAAGAATGATGAAGTCACTGGCAAGGATAGAAACGGCCAAGCTAACAGACTCATTATTCGCCATTTGGAGGAGGAAGATATCACAAAAATTCTTCCTGAGGTAGTTCGAGAATTTGGGTCAATCGCTTCTACCACATTAATAGCAAAGCCCGGGGCTGATTTAGCAACTCAGATAGAAAATTATCTTTTCTCGTTAACTGTGTTGATTGGTTTGACACAGCGGGTGGAACGACGAAAGAAAGGATATCCCCCTGCTGGGGGCTCCAATATTAAACCTGATCACAATGTCATCTGTCTTGTGGAACAAGTGCCCATGATCAACACGAACAATGCCAATGGTGAAGAAAATGGATCTGCAAAATACTATGAACAAATTGTGGGGATAGGTGAAATAAGTTGGCAACCTCCCGATCCTAACCGTACTGCTCCTCCATTTGTCCTTCCTTTCTTCATTAAAAATCTGCTGTCATTATTTTCGCCGCAGACACCTGCTCCCATGAATGGGGAATCAGATTCCAATGCCACACGAAATTCATCTAATGAACCTAAGGGATACATTTCCAACGTTTTGGTGTACAAAACACGCCGTGGGTTAGGATATGGTCGTCTTTTGATGGCAATCCTTGAAGGTATTGCTCGCACATGGGGCTGTGAGGACGTTAGGCTGCATGTAGATGCTAATGAAATATCTGGGAAAGTCGCCAGGGGTTTGTATTGGAGTTTGGGGTATGATGGAGTTCCAGATCGTGGTTACGAAGGGAAGAATAATGATAAAATGATCGGTTTTGACTGGATGGGACCGAGTATGGCCAATCAGGGATTGTACCTGGTTGATGGGATTCCTCTGTTGTACATGTGTAAAAAATTAAGCTCGGGAATGGAAGATGATTGATGCTGTGGTGTGAATCTATTACTGATTTCTCATCGTTACTCTGTTCAAAAATTGCACCGAATTGTTACGTTTGTCCATTGCGTGGCAACTAACAATGAACCAACTTTGAAAAAATCCAGAAATTATTCCTGAATCTCTGTTAGCAATGAAACAGGGATTTTTTGATGTTTTGAAATGTTTTTTATGTATGGTCTCAAGCATAGATAGGCATAACAAAACACTTCATATGCCAGAGAGGCATGCTTCTAAATTTTGTAAACCAATCCTCTTGTTTGAAAGGATCATAACTCTGTTTTGAATTTGAATTTGTTTTACTCTGATTGCTCAAGACAGAATACTTTTGTTCGGCAATCTCTATTACTAGATTGAGGAAAACAAATCTAATCACCTCTCTCTGAAACAAGGATCGTAATTCTTATTTTTTTGTCTAGTTGTGGGAAACATAGTCTTTAAAATTTGTTGTCTTTCAAGCTCTACTAGATTGGGAAATGAGCACGGACGAAGTATGCTATGTTCTCGGTAAAAAGTAGATTGGTATGCACTTTTTTGTAAACTATTGCAGATTTTTTGTAATGAATAACAAAGTTAAGCAAATAGCAATTTTCAGTCAACAGAACAATACTTATGTAACAGACAGACGCCACGTCAAACCTGACAGAAAAATGAATGTTTCCCCACACACAAACTGCTGAATGAACAACGAGGTGCACCGACCTTTTTTGAAAAATCATTCCTAATTCTAGATCCCAAACTGATTATTTTCTATCTAAGAATAACAATTGGTTATGTCTGACATCTGTTTTGTAGCAATCAGTAATGTTTACTTTTAAATAGTACGATTCTTTTGTTCAATGCCACTTAAAAAAATTGGGATTCATAAATGTAAAAGAGCACACAATTTTGTTAGAAGAGTAAAATTCAATTTATGTTTGTCCGACACAATACCACCATGTATAAGGTACATGAAAAATACAGGCATAAATCCAGGTAGGACGTTCTATTTTGCAAGGGTGACAAGCCATCAGCCCGTGTGGTATTGAGGGCAGACGGTAATAACGGTCTTGTAATTGAGCAAATTCCGCAATTCAATCAATGAGAACAGTTAATTGTTGCTTACCCTATTTAGCTTTGATTTCAAATTAGCTTCTACTTTGTACATTGTTGCGCCTTTCCCTGCTTCGAACCAAAGATTGCTTTTGGCGAAACACTTTTTGCCCGAGATAAACTTCAAGTAAAAGAATTGTAATGTACGAAAAAATCTGTAAGAAAATATCTAGAATAAAACAGACTAATAAATCCAGGAATGTACGTCGAAAAACAATACCGCCATGTACATGGTACGTGGAAATACAGGCATAAATCCAGTTAGGACGTTCTATTTTGCAAGGGTGACAAGCCATCTACTCGTGAAATAAGGAGAGTAGGCGGTAATAACGATCTTGCGTTGACACATCCAGTTCAAGCAGCCAAAGTGCAAAAATTTAAGTCTCACTTACTTATTGCTTGATCTTGAGCATGACATCATTTCAGGTTCGGCCCTTGAAATACCTAAAAACCCCTTCTTCTCCAGCGTCACCTTTAATCCATCCAGGAATGTCTATTGAGAGATATTGAGGTGACAGATATTCTGCAAGAGCAGCATTGACAACATCTTTTATCCATTTGCTCACTACGGGAAACGATCCAAAATCAACTCCTTTGAATCCACTGAAATATGAAACGAAAACAATTGTTACTTAACTGGGCTAAATTGTGGCAGAACAAATTCCAAACACGAGTTTACCTTTCACTTTGGGGAACTATTTTCAGGTTGAACGCCGGAATTTCATTAAGACTGCAGTTTACACTAGATACATAGGGGTATTCTGGGGACCCTTGCAAATAGACATCGANTCGATTGAAACTTTAGTCGATGGAAGCATTGTATATTCCAGCGATGACGGTTTGATATCTTCGCAAAGGGAAGGAGGGCCAGAAAGAAAGCAGTCATAAGTCCCACAGTGGTTGTTGCAATGAACAATTTTCTTACTTACCTAATAATAGTGTCGCATCTGGTAGCATCAGGCCAACATCAACACCCATGTAAACAACAGCATTGATATCATCTACGCCCTTTATCTCGACGTTTTGGATAATTGGTGATGAACTGCCTAAGGTGAAGGACACCAAAGAAACATGAGCAATTCCGCTAGGTTTTGAATAAGAGTCTTCTAATCGTTCGACTAGACTCGATTCAATAGAGGAAGATATCAGTGGCTCCAATCCACCATAAGTTTCTCCAGTCAACGATTTCAATCTCCATAACTGGGACAAGATGGCATTGAGCCATAGAGTACTTTCAACGATAGAAAATGACTTCCCGGCAGAGTCAACTGCTTTCTTGTATCCAAACATCTCAGATTTCCTAAGCGGGAAGAAGCGAAAAATGTTAGATCGTATCAGGCGACAACACTAATCATAGATTATGTGACACCTTTACCTTTGTATTGAGAACGATCTATGCTGAGAAACAAAGCACAGGAATCCCCATCCTGCGCAATGTATCAGAAGTGATGCGGTTTTCTTGTTGAAAAGAAGATTCCACAAAGAAATAAAAATAAAACGAGAAATTTTTACAGGTATCAACCCGACAAATAAAAAATTGTCAAACACACGCTTGGGAATGGTCGAAGGCTCGGGGGCCTCTTTCTCTTCTCCTGCATCAATCTGATGATAATCGAAATCCGTTTTCATAGTTGAATCAGCAGTAAGTGTGCTATGTGAGTCGTCGTCCGTGATCGCATGTTCAGTTGTAACAAATTTGTGTTTGCTTGTCACTTTTGATTGCGGGTCTTTGCGATTGACATCATCACCAGACCGGTTCGTTTGTTCTTCGCCATTCCTCTTTGCCACCCCCGACTTCTTTTTACCAGACGAAATTTGAAAGGCAACTTTATTCTGTTTTTGACCATGGTTCGAACGAGGCTCCTTTGGCACATTGGGAGAAAGTAGCAATAATGATGCAATGTAACAAATTAGAAGAACGCCAAGCATTTCTGGTGCGAGACTTGCAATGCCCATTGTGTCCCCCATGATGAACTCTGAATTTCGTAGAAGCCAAGCTGCAATAGCAGAAAAGCGAGCGAATTCTTCATCTTGAAACACTTCTCTGATTTCTTCGTCCTCGCCTTTGTCAGTATATTTAGCTAGACCCCCTCTTGAATTGCTGAAACCCAAAGGAGTGACCTTCGTTGGACCAACATTATCTTCATCTGGAGCATCTCTCTCCGGGAGTTGAGCATGAGGAACTGATTCACTCAAGCCCCGCCGTCCTTCACGCGCGAACATGTCTGACAACGAGGACGCCAACTCCTCCACGATTCGCACAGTTCCCTCAGCAGCACCGGCTGCTGCAAATGCAAGTCGCTCACTCGCAGATCCCGTCGACAGCAAGGAATCAGCTACTTGATCGATGGCATCACCAATTAGTCGGACACTTGAACCAGCTACTTTTCGCAGTCGCTTTTTTGAGCTGGCGCGTGATCCCCCTTGCTCGCTATCACTGAAAGATGTGTTCGTTGATTCCAATTCAAGTTGATCGCTGGTGCTACCACCCTTTTCTATCGCTGTACCTAGACTTCCCACAGCCCATCCCCCAACCTTCACTGCACCTCCCGCCAAACGAGCAGTGCCCCCAGCAGCTGCTGCGGCAGTTTCCCCTGTGAATCGGACGGCATCTGCAACGAGCCCTACAGCTGATGAAGCTACACGAAAGGATTCAGAGAGAAGGAGAGCCCCATCTCGCTCAGCATCAGTGGGGATCGCCCAATGTGCAGAACTCTTCTGGCTGTCGGCGAGTTTTCTTTTCCGAGATTGAAGCTGGCTTTTGGGCAGCCTTTCGAAGCTTCGGGTCTTTTCCCTATCAGGAAATTGTTTGGGCGAGTTTTCATCCGTTGATTGCAACTTCGTGTAGAAATAGGTGTTGGCTGCATTAGTGTAAGCATCATGCCACACAACCTCGACTCTTTTTTGAATAGGCTCCGTGACGTCTTCCTCTTTTTGTGATTGAGGAGTTGCACCAGTATTCATAGAATGACCATTGTGGATTAAATGTACTCGATTGAGATCTTCCTCGGTGTTGGCTGGTGCATCCAAGCTCTCATTTGAATACTTAGAAGCCAAGCACCCCAACCGCTTCTCATGGTCCATAATGAGTTTATGAATATTCTCTTCGTCCTCGCTGTTTTCAGCACTGCAAACGTCAATCAGATGATGATGCTCCGGGAATCCCCTTTGAGTTAAGTCTTGTCTCCCGTGAAAACACTTTTCGAGCTCGTCCAAAGTGGACTTGTCTAATTTAACAGAATCCAACAGCCCATTCACCCTTTGTATCTCGTGTTCTATCAATCTGCTCATTCTTTCAGAATCGACTTCGTCTTTTAATACGGCCTTCAATTTTTCTTCGAGGCTTCCCACAACAAGGTCTGCATCATAATCGCAATCTTCTTCAATAAATGTGTTCACTTCATTTACTATTTGGTTCTTATTGTGGAACCCAGAGCCAACACGGTCCTCTCCCCCCCAATACCCCTCCGCTTCCAAATCAAAATAACCCTCATCCTCGTCCCCAAATCGCTCATTCAGTACAGCACTCACTACAGCTCCGATTGCCACGATGCCTGTAGCGAAAATGGCACCTGCAGAGACTGCTGCAAAAGCTGAACTGGCAGCGGCTCCCCCGGCGATATAGGCAATGGTTTCCTGTAAGAAGTGGTTTGGTGGATTACTTTCAATTTGTTCATCAAGTGGGTCGTCGGCCTTGATAGTTTTTGGGCCTTGATTGTGAGATTGTTGTGCAGCATTTGAGGAATCTTTATTTTTCGTTGCAATTTTATCTGAGTTCGACTCATCATTCGTTTTTGTCAAAGTGGTAAATTGTTGAGGATCTTCGGTGTCAGTATTTTGTTGATGCAGACGCTTCTCGTCCTCTTCGCTCTCCTTTTCAAGTGAATATTTCAGAAATCGGTTGCTCAAGTCGGATAGCGTAGACAACCTTGATGACGACAACGTTGAGGACGCTGAAGACGACAGATCTCGTTTGTCGCCTCTTTTTCTAAACTCGTTCTTTGCATTATTTGATCGCTCTCCCTTTGCGACTCCGTGTCTCGATGGAACAGGCGATCGTGTTGGGAAAGGGGAGCTAACAACATGATCACTCCAAGTGGTGGCACCCCTTTGAGCAGCTCGAGAGAGTGATTGCAAAGATGACTTTATCGAGGATTTGATAAAATGAAGTGATCGACAGCCCCTCTTTGATGTGGTCTCGTTGCCAACTGACTGAGATTTCTCCCGTGTCGATTCATTCAGTATCTGCTGCTGATGCTGCTGCCATTGCTTCCTATTCGACGCATTTCCATGATCCCGTGGCTCTACTCCCAATTGAAAAGATGACAACAGGCTAACCAAAACAACGGAAATGAATATGCGAAATTCTAACCTGGAGCAATTGGATCTAGTAGAAGCCTTCCCCAAGCCGAAACGACATTCGGATCTATTTTTTCCCTTTTTGTTCATGATGACTATTTTTTGGCTTTAAGGAGGAACAGAGCTGAAGCGTAGATATCGTTGGTCACGATATTGTAGTCTTTCATGGTGCTTCGAAGATGCTTTGAGTGTTTGGTGTTGTGTGTTGTGCTTTTCCTTTTTTCCTTTTTTCTCTTTGCTCGTTGAAAAATTGAAGATTGGAATTCAGTACGCAGCAGCTGCAAACTTCAAGGGGGTAATTGGTACAAGCTCCATTTTGTGGTCCTAGCCTACACATAAAAAATAATTAAGACATTGTTTTAAAAAAATAAGTACCATATTGTGCTGAAAAAATTAAGAGTGCAATGATGCTGAGGAACTACAATACAATGACCACTTTTATTTAGAATAGAACATTTTTCAGTGTGGGAGAGCTTTCTAGAAAAGTTGCAAGTCTTTGCAAAAA
>JALLOT010004058.1:0-10631 GCA_036939595.1 Thalassiosira livingstoniorum | reverse complement strand
CCAACTTTTATGTATGATTACTTCGATGTGTCTATAATTTGAACAAGTGCTGGTATGCACCAATCAAAAAATAATAATGATGAAAATAGTGTATTGTGTATTGTACCATATTGCAAACCACCATCACCATCCATGCAGCACCATGGTCAATGAATCTCGTGATATAAGCAAGTAAAGGATGAGTTGTTGAGAAGCGTTACTTACCAAAGAGCCAACATCTAGAGATCCATTCTACGTTTTGTGAAGGGTTTTTCGACTAACTTACTACTCCTAAGTTCTAAGAGAAAAGAGTTCGGAAGTAATTTATCTTCATTCGTCTTGATTCATTGCATAGACCCACCATTGCATTGTTCCTTCTTCTTTTTGATGCTCCATACGTGTTTCTTCCTTGATAAGTAGCATCCATTCCACGCCTGGTTTCACCATATCTCATGTCGTGATCTCATATTTATTTGCGGGTTCCATTGTACGAGTACTTATCCGTCCATCCTTCATTCATTATTTCATGTACGGCAACCCAGCGTGTTATTTTTTGTTGTGGCGTCCTATGTCCTATTGAAACGAAACTATCTAAGAATCAATCCAAGAATAAGTAGATCAAGGATCAAGCCTTGTTCAGAAATCAATAGCCACTAAATCCATTCAAAACCATGAGCACATCTAACAATACAAAGAAAAGCAACACCCTCAAATTCTACGATGGCGCCACCCAATTCCGCCAACGCCTCATCTGCTCCATCCTATCCCACCGACCTCTTCTCCTCCGAAACATTCGATCCGATGACATTGATGCACCAGGATTACGAGAGCACGAAGCCTCCTTTTTGAGATTATTGGATCGTATGACGAATGGGACAAAGATTGAGATCAATGCCACCGGGACACAATTGAGGTTTAAGCCAGGGGTGTTATTGGGTGGGGAGGTGGAGCATCATTGTCCAGTGGGAGATGCTGGTGGTGATGGAGTTGGTGGAGGGAATCAGAGGAGTGTGGGGTGGTTCTTGGAGGGGATTTTTCCATTGGCAGCGTTTGGGAAGGAGCCTCTGGAATTGACTCTGCATGGAATAACGGATGGGACTTCGGATGTGGATCCTTCCCCAGACTATATTTCTGCATCGTTTTTGCCTCTTTTCATTCGGTTTGGGATTGGGTCGAATGATGACTATCCTCCTCCGTCACTTGCCGTCACTAAGCGAGGGGCGGCTCCTCTGGGAGGGGGATCTGTCCGTTTCTATTGCCCCATTGTCAAAGAGTTGAAACCTATCGATTTGACAAATTTTGGAAAGGTGAAACGAGTCAGGGGAACAGCTGTGAGTTGCCGCATACCACCCTCTTCATCAGCCAGGGTAGCCCATTCTGCAAAGGGGGTTATGCACAGATTGCTTCCAGATGTTTGGATCCATACAGATGTCAACTCATCTTCGGGAAAGAAACGCAAAGGAGGTGGTGATGGCGGAGGAGGATGTGGCGCCTCCCCTGGTTTGAGTGTGATTCTCACTGCCACTACTACAGAAGGTGTTTGTGTATCTGCAGAATGTAGTATGAATCATAATACGCAGTCAGGAAGTGATGGGACACTACAACAACAACAGCAGCAGCCGCTGGAACGAAAAAAGATGGAACTTCCTGAAGATCTCGGAAAACGCTCTGCCACACTTTTACTTCGTGAAATACAACTTGGGGGATGTATTGATACGTCCTCCCAATCGTTTGCCCTATTAATGATGTGTTTGGCTCCCGAGGATGTATCTAGAATACGATTGGGGTCATTGAGTCAATACACAGTAGTTAGTTTGCGATTGTTTAAGGAGGCATTTGGAGTGGAGTTCAAGTTGCGTTTGGAGGAAGATTCTGGGAATGAGGAAGATGATGATAATGAAAGTGAAGATGGTGGTTTTGTTGGTAGAAAAAGAATGAGGAGGAGTGGAACAGTGCTTTGTAGCTGTTTGGGTATTGGTTACAGAAACATGGCTAGGGCAAGCACCTAGTTTTAAATGTTTCCCATTTTTATTTTCTAACTTTTGCAAATCATTTCTATAGTTTTCATGTTATTTAGTTATTTGCTTAACAATTTGGTTTGGGCTGTTGCAAGAGATTGAAAATCATGAAAATTAATAAGAGTATGATCATATTCACGAATACTTTTTGTTTTTCGTTGTGTTGGCAGTTTACATTTTTTATCACTTGAGAATCCTCCGTGAATGAGCCTCGTTATTTTCAATTACTGTTATTTTTTAGATCTATGTCTTGGTTCAATTTCAGAGCTTCACTCATACCTCATTCATTTAGCATTTTGTGTGCTGTGATGGCTCAACAGGCACAAAAAAATAGATGTTTCAAGAAATATATTATATGCTGATATTGATATTGCAAAAAAATCTCCATTCATTGGGAGTTGGGAGGATACTACTTTAGCCTGATCAGTTTTTCATGTGTGTTTTTTACTTTTCATTTCGTAGACTGTGGATCCACATTGCCAATTATCTGCTATTTGTAGGTACTGGTGCTAATTACTTTATCATTTCATGCTTCAATGCATTGCTTTTAGTCATGATTAGAAAGTTATTTTTCACACTGGTCAACCTCCAATTTGATATTGGCAGTTTTTGGACTGCACGATAGTAAGCTCTGGGTCTTACACAAAAATTAAGTCAAGAGATTGCACTTGAACAAAAACAATATTTCTTATTACTTGATAAACTTCCACAGATTCATGGTATTGAAGCTAGCAGATTCCCTCTCTAGAACCTAGAGAACAACCAAATCCAAATACAATATCATAGAGGTTATGGCTGTAATGACCATAAGATGCTTTGTATGACTCTCTTTGAACAGTGCACGTCCCCAAGACACACATATGATCATCATTGGTTCAAAGATACCAGAAATTTCTTGTGTGCTCAGTGGCAGAGAAATAATTTGAGCTATTGGTTGTTATTGAATTTACTAAACATATCAAACTTGAACCTTTTTGATCCAATTCTAAGTATTGTGCAACTTTTAAATCAAGTACAAATAGTTTTCATTTCCAAAAATTCAAAAATGATGAGAGGGGAACGCTGATCATAAAATTATAACAAATCAAAATACAGAAAAGTAAATGAAAAATATTAATTATTTACAAAATTTAATATTTTATGTACTGTAATGGAAAATTGAATGACAACATATTCCTATTCTTTGTTCTGTTGCTAGAAGACTTCATTAAAGAGACTGAAGTACATTTAATTAGGGATCATGGCTTTTGGAAAAGAAAGTTTGAATAATAATACTTAACACAAATTCAAAACAACCATATGTCACTATGTGCATTATGTTGACCATAGTCATTTTTTAATGAATTGAATTTTGTTTTATACAACATTTAGATGCCATAGCATGTTTTTGAACCCAAATTCCTACAAAGAAGACATCATGTTAATGATGAATGTTAATATATTTGATATATTTAAAACAAAACTTTGATGCCTGGTGTTTCAACACATTATCAATAATTTACTAAAAGTAGTTGGACAAGCAAGTATGCTACGAAAAGATTCTTCTATAGATACAAAATACAAAGTACAAAATCAAAATTATATGTTTAGAGTTAGAGAAATATTTGTTTCATGCTCAGTTAAAATATTGATTGCAACAAACAAAATGTTAGGCTATCAGAACTTACTGAAAAATCTGGATTACTGGTACCATGATAAATCATTAGAATAGAGCTTGTCCCCAAATTAATATGATTTGTCAGTAGGTTTCAGTATAAAAAATATCTTGGGGACATGTGAGAGGAAAATTATGCTGGACTGGAATTATTCTCCAAACTTGAAAATTATCTTGGCTTCAAACTACTTACTAGAGCAATGAGAAAAATCTGCCAAAAGTTTGTTCCTGTTTGTTTTTTATACCACTCAAAAATATTCTGTGAATGGGATAAGTAAAACATGTTATGCACAGGAAAAATACAAATTAGCTCATTCTTACTATATATTTCAGGTGAGTGAATGTGGAAATATAAAAAACACAACTGATGACAAAAATGCCATCACTTTTGTTGTATAAACACTAATCAGTGTTAGATGAATTTTTCTTTTGTATATCAAGTCTTCATTATCATTCAATTATGCAAATAAATATGAGTCTGTTTGTAACCTAAAAACCATCTGATTGATAGTAACATTATTTAATGTCTAGCTCAGAGTGAAACCTTGCCAATTAGCAATTTCATCTCTTTGCCAGTGTGCAAATTTTCATTTGCATAATTAAATTAGACTGAAAACTTGAAAGATAGTTAAGTTTTTTCTTTTACAAACACCAAGAAAGTTCTCATTTGAACAACTGAAATGATATAAAAATCTAATGAGAATAAATATTATTCCAACTAGGAAGTTTCATTTATATATCTGTATCAGAATGGAAAATTTTGCCATTCAGTAAAAGTTAAATAACATAGACTTTTACAATCAAGAAGTTTTTGTTCACATGATTGATAAAAAATGAACCTGGTTTTGAAAACTTCTTTGTGTCAACTTTTCTAAGGGAACTTACTAATGAATCCAATGTTTATAAGTAAACAGCTATTTTTGAAAGGTGTATCCTAAGTAAAAACTGGGCTAAGAATGCTATAAAAATCTCAACTCTGCTGAAATGAATATTGAAATCATTAGGGTTGTTGTCATGCAATCTGGAAATAGGTCTAAATGTCCAATAAGGAGCTATTTGTGACAAGATATTATCCATTTCATTATTATGTGCTATGTTGCTTTAAGGTCATTTTTATGAATGAAAATAATGGTCTCATTGAATTGAGCTAAATCAATATTCTTGAGCCTAAATATCTCATTGTAATTAATTGAAAGAAACATAATCTAACTTGCAACCAAAAAATATATTTTGGGTTTGAAGTTGAACCTTTTTCATTATATTCATTAGATATTGCCTTTTTGTACCAATTATGATCATTTTATTTGCATGGTCCTGTGTCCCACAGCAGCCAACAATGCCAAATAGTGAGATTATGTCAAATGATCTTCACAATAGGGGGCAGTTGTCTCCACTAAAGTCTTGTAAATATTACAAGCATCATTGGGTTTATTTTGTAAATGTTATATAAATCAGTTTGTAACTAGTTGACAAACTGGTCTCAGAATAGTATTGATTGTGTCACTATGGAGCAGGGTTTTTCCCTCTGCTAACTGGGATCCTTTTCTTCAGAAGGAGAGGATTTCCTTTTCCTTCCAGCCATCCATTAAATGGAACAACTCAGAAGTTTGGTGTGGAATAGGCACATGAAATTGGCACTTAGTTTCCTGTGGTGCAATCTTGGACAAGCTCGTAGCTCTGAAGTCTTGCCTTCAAAGACCCACTAAGATTTACTTTAGTAACTATTTTACTATCAGTAAATGCAACAACTCTGTTATGGTCCAAAAAGAACTTTCCAACTGCAATAAAAATGCAATGTATTGTTTTATCATGATGAGACAAGATGCTACAAATTGCTTCTTCCTCAACCTCAGCTTTGTCATTTGATGAATCTTGTCTTTCAATTTTATCAAACTAGTTATTATCTCAGACAGCTCAATACCAATACTTTTTATTTGGATGTCTTCGTGGAGCTTGGACAAGTCCTTGTCCATTTATTTTGATTTTAATGTCTGTTGATTGTTTTCACTTGGAGATATTCCATTGTAGACAGCCAATCTGGATCACCATTATCCTGAAAAGATTAAAGTGGTGTTGTAGAAAGTTATTATCTTTCAAATAAAAAGTTAGGCAATTTTGATATCACCTGGAAATTCAATGTGCTCAGAGATATCACAAGCACACATTATTAGATAACCCAATGGCACTGGTGCACTTGTTACATGCCATGATAGTATTATCTAACAAGATAGTAGCATCTACCTTTAGCTAATAACCATTATGCTTATTGAATAATGTTGATACAAATAATCAGTGTATACATGTACGTTACTGAATTAGGTACAAAGTAAATAGTTAGCCTTAGAGTGTCAACAAAGATTCACCTCAGATTTTCAATTGGAGAACCAAACTTTTGAGCAGGGGCATACAGATTATTGTATAACAGGTTTTGACAATTTCATTTTACAAAAATAAAAATTTTACTCCAAGACTTCAAAAACCTTTGATGTTTTAAGACCTATCCAATCACCACTGTAACCCCTCTTTCCAAGTCACATCCATGGCAAATGATCCTATTCTGGGCATGGATAAGCTGGTGTATTCTTGTTTCACCCACTTCAACATATCATTTTTCATGTCATGGCACCAGCACACCATATCACAATCAATGGGGAATTAACATAAAAACCAGAGTAACATAAATGGATAAAAATAAGCAATCACAGTTCCATCAAATGTATTACTTAATAATTAGATATAGAATTCTAATGTATTTGTGCCCACCTACATTAACACATCTAATGTGGGAACACTATGTTTCATTTTCCAAAGGTGTACATTTGTTTGCTATAGTCACGGAACAATAACATCATTGATTCTTCAATGTAGATTATATTAAAAATAATTGATTCTTCAATGTAGATCATATTTGAAATAATGCAAATATAATGATTCTCTCAGTCTCAGGGCTAGCATGTGAGAGGGCAAAGAGGTTAATGAATTTGGGTACTATTCTGGTTGAACAGTGGTGGAAGAAATGGTTCTTTGCTTGTTTCAAGTATTCAAACACTATTATCAATGAAATTGAATAATCATCAATGTTATTTTTTTTTACCAAAACTATCATGGGGTGGTGCAAAAGTCCCTTCTAGTATCATATAATATGGTATTTTCATGTTTTACTTCCTATATGAGTAAGTAGTGGCTACCCAGAGTGGATGCTAGCTGGTAAATGATGTTAGAATGCATTTACTTGAGCAGATATTGGAGATTGGAGCAGATATTTTTTGCCATCTGTTTATTTTATACATTGTTGTGTTATTGACTAGTTTGTCCCTTATGTTCCATTTACTTGAGCAGACAAATGGTGATCAAAATCACTATTGCAGAGTGGTTATTTTTCATGGAAGTTGAAGAAATAACCTGTTTTATCCACCACCACCAAAAAGCAGATGATATATTTTCGATAAACTTCCAAACTTTTCCAAAATTAATTTTTTCAAAAAATTATTAAAAAATACATTGAATTCAACCACTACAGATACTATTTTTTTCATGCAAGGGATGGCAAGTTTTAGTCGTTCAATTTGAATGCTGTATCAGGTTTTCAACCCACTTCCAGTGTCCAGTTGGACCAAGAACTACTTAGGAAAATAATTGGTATCTAGATATAAAATTAAGGTGTCTAGTCAAGTCACATATTTTTAATTACAGTATGTTCAACAAAGATCAATTCATTCACCATCCAAAAAGATGAGTACCAATTTGATGGTGAGGGACATCACTAAATCAGAGGAAGTAGGTGAAAATATAGCCAAAATCTGTTCAAATTGCAGGAAGATAGCAAAGATGGAACAGCTAGAGGAAGAATTGAAAGACAATGGTGATTAAGATGAGTAAAAATGCAAGGAACATGTTGGAAAGAAAAAGCAACAAAACAAAAAAGTGTTTCCAAGAAGAATCCTCAATACAGAAGTGTTACATTTACTGCTGGTGAGACTAAGTTGTTGGAAAAGAATGCCATTACAAACACTTGGGCTGCCATCCATGTCACAGACAAGAGTAGAGAGACATTGTGGACCAAGAGTGGACAGTTCTATGATGTGATGAGGCAAAGTTACAATTTGAATTATCAAAACATAATCTCTTGATATCTTTATTTCAGTCCAAGAATCAGCAATTCCTTAATGTTCTTACTGCTTTGCAGAAATTTGCAGTACTGTGTACCATCAATTCTTCTATTAGTTTATTTGAGTGAATATCCAAATAATGATTTTTACTACTCCCAAATATGTGAGTTGTGTGTTGAAAGAGTTGCAGGGATGAATCTTCTCAAATCTTCTTACATTTTTCCCCATAAACAAATGTTTGGAGACACAACCCAAATATTTGCCATATGTTGTCCTGGGAACTTTGATGCCAGAGATTTGGATGGTTCTTGTGCAAGAATGAAACCAATAGTCAAATCAAGGCCAGCTGACTGCAATTCTTCAAAGTAAAATTAATTTCAGATACATCATAGAAGGTAAAAATGCATCAATGGAGGCTGTGAGAGATCTTTCAAGTCTGGGAAACCAGATGAGCTTGGAACACCATCAAAAGTGGCATCAACAACATTATTTGTGGTGTGACACGATATGGTTAGAAGATTTTATACTTGTCTAAAATGTGAGAAGTCTCAATTGCTTCTGTGGAAGCTGAATGTAACAAGATGGATATTCACCTTAAATGCATTAAGCTAGAGAATCTCAATTTCAAGCAGCAGCACTCTGCACTACACTACTGGGTTATCATTGTTGATGGAGAGATACAATAAAATGTTTGTTATTGCAGCTTAAGGAAGAAACATTGTTTGATTCATTTTTTATTTAGACGATTGCATTTTGAAAAGTATTTCTTTTCAACTAAGTGGATATTTATTTTGAAAAAGGAATGAGAAAACAATCATGATGTTACATGATTACATAATGGTAACACTGCCACTGCATCTTCATTGATGTTTTCTCCATAATTTTGTTTGAGTAGATTATTTTTGACAGCACTTTGGAGACAAAAATCTCTTCAACATGCATGAGCTCTACAATCTCCTTTGTGTAATCTGCAAAGAGCAAGGCAACAACCTTGTTCACTTAAGCCTCTTGTATTCGAATCAGAATTCATCTAGTCTTGTTCTTCAAATTATCTTACCATCTGATTCAAATTTCAACCTCTGTGTCAAATTCTTCTGCCACTCCATCAAATCAATCTGCATTATGTTCTGTTGTGATCTCTCCTTCACCTGTAATTTTGTAAAAGTCAGACAATTCAACTTCATCACAACTTACCCTGTGCTCTGCCATCATGTTCTGCATTGCTACTTATGCCAGTAAAACAAAAAATGTCAATATTTTTATTTATTAGTGTGATGCAATATTAAATTAAACTATCCCTTGACTACTCCAAATAACCTCTCAACATCCTTTCTTTTGGAATTGTGCCACTTCAAAAACATCTATCACTGATTCTCACTGATTGTATATATGCAGCAATAGTTTGCAGAAATCAATACAATTGATAAATACCACAACCTAAAAATTAAAGTTGATTGAATGTCTCATCATTAATTACAAACCCAAACTCAAGTTCTGAAAAATTTTCATTGTAAAAGAAAGCATACATCAAACTTCTCTCCCATATATTGATTTTGCTTAGAAATACAGGAAAATCAACAAAATGCGCCAGAACAAAAGTCTTTGTCTGCAACTGTTTCAAGAGAAAGTGTTGTGTTCCCATCTGGAACCTGAAACTTTCCCTTCCACTCCCAAAGATAATTTTCCCATTCAAAATATGCCATGTCCAATGTTTCCAAAATACCATGATCCCCATAAGCTTTATGATGATTTTATTTGACCCACTTAACATCTACTTTTAAATGTTCACAAAGATTAACCTCCCTAATTTCATCACTCGCAACAATTTCCCTGAAATTTATTTAAACAGATTTGTCAGCAGTTATTTGTCCCATTTGAAAGTAGTCTTTTGAAATGTTATAAATAAAACTACATCCTCCATTGCAAATTAATTTTTAGTATGCAAGAAACTTCACCTCCACCTCCAGTTTGATGTATTCATCACCAACTATGCCATATGTAGTGTTCCATTAATTGCCTCTTTTGCAAAAAGTCAAAGAATGAATTCAGTGTACATTCAAGTAATCCTTACAACTCTTTCAAACTGAAAATTGTGTTGAATTTTGGATTTGGTGTGGTGAAATTGTTTTGAACACACATGTAAGCTAAGTCATGATCCCATGTTGATGTTTTTCTGTTGGTTCATTGATCATCTTCATCACAACAACTATGACAACACTTGTTTGTTGTAAGTTTTGAAACTGAATTACTTTCCTCTAGAAGTACATCAATCATATCAACAAGATCATACTCAGGAAGTGAAGACGTGGCATCTAAAAATGCTACAGTGGATACAAACAGAATCAGAGTAGTATCATCCACAAAAAGAATTGGAACATAATCATTGATTTTGAGTGGAAGGAAGCCATGTTACACACTTGTGCAATGTAGTAAGAAGTCTTGGATGGAAACTCTCATTCAATATGAAATAGAGAAGGATGGTCAGTGGTCATTTTGAATGTCAAGGTAGTGCAAAGCGATATCAATGTTAGCAAAAATGGACATTGTAGTAGGTATTAATTTTCTATGCACAACAAAAAATTACACACAAATGGCAAATATCAAAAATAAGTAATGTTATGTGGTTTCAGCTGTGTCATCATTTTTTTGTTTTTGTCTCCTCAGTTGACTACATCAATGGATATGTTACAAAAAAGGGTGTAGTTCAATATCATAGATCTAATTAGATGCTTTTCTATTACTAAATTGCTCTATGGCTGTTTGAAAGGAAAATCATTCCAACTCTGGTCAATTATGCGACAGTCGATTATGCATAGTTGACTGCCAGTCAATTATAGACTCCAACCAGATTTTACACTCCAGCTCCCACCT
>JALLOT010004057.1:0-10631 GCA_036939595.1 Thalassiosira livingstoniorum | reverse complement strand
AGTACCGTGGTGAATTCGGCATATGTACATAATACGGGCGCACCTTAATGTGGTGCGCATGTAAGAAGTGTTTAGTGAAATAATCGGCAAGGTTTTCCATTCCTGGTGCCCACACGACCTAGAAGACTTTATTGTCCACTTTGTCTATTATCCAAAAATATCTCATATTCATTGCTAAAGATTGTAGGCGGCTGGGTTCGACCCATCTTGTCGAGGGTAAGTCTATACACTGTGGCCTTCTGGCCATTCTTGAATAAAGACCCGAGTTCAGCTTCGGCGGCAGAGGCAGCAATAAGTTTAAGGAGGCTACATTTGATGTTGATGGGGCCGTTGAGCCAGAGGGGGTCTTGGGGCGATTGGTTCTTGCCTAAAAAGAACCATCCGCCCATCAAGCTTTTGGCTCTGTCTTCATTGGCATATCCCGCATCGCTATGCACCCATAGCCTCATGTCACTGGCATAATATCTTATCCTGGCATTGGGGTGGGTTGAGCAATAATCAAGTAGTTGGGTGGCCCACTTGTTTGTGAGTATTGTGGGGGCATTTTGTTTGCATCCAATAGTGTTGATTGCCTTGAGGAGTGTCCCGTCAAGGACACGAGCGTAAAAGAGTAGGTACCTGCAGACTTGTTGGATTTTCTTTTGTCCAGCGCCTTCAAGTGGGTCAGATGTATCGGGGGGCGGCATGTCTTGTGCATTTTTGCCAAATTGTGGTAAGGGGCATGGATGTGGGGAATGCTGGGGGCGGGTTGGTTTCTTGTGCTGAAATTTCATGAGGACCTTCTTGATGTAGCCAAGGAGCAATAGCTCTACCCAGCGCTCTTTATAGTTCCAAGTTAATGTGATGCCACAGTATACCTTACCTAACCAGTCCGTCATCATTTCATACCATTTTTTCAGAATTGTGAGAAGGTGAATAACATCATTTTTGTTGGTGTACTGGATGCCAAAATCATCAACTACAAGTAAGAACATGAGGTCAGAGGTTTCGTGGCACCATAGTCCAGGTGTGTATTTACACTCTTTGAACCCTTCTGGTGCTAGACATTTTTTGAGGAGGTTGTTTGCTAACTTTCCTGCTGCTGGATGGCCATACATCCCCTTTTCACAGCGGAGATATAAATACCCATCTTCGTTGACAGTGTCATGCAGGTTGTATTCTTCCATGAATTCTTCGGGGACTAGTGCTGCTTGGATACAAGCGTAGAGGAACATATCTAGTGGCGTGTTAAGATAAAAGTTTTTCAAATCAAATCCCATGAATTGGGCCCCTGGTGTTGATACTACATTGTTGAGGAGAATTTTAGTGGTCGGGATGTCTGCAGTTCTTGTGGACACTTTGTATGGATACTCTATCTGGTCCCCTCCAAGGGTTAATCTCACTCGCTCTTCGACTTCCTTGCTTGGACGGATATCTACGACTATTCGAATATAGGCCACCTTTTCCCCTGCTGGGACTTCAGATTTCTTGATGGCAAACAAGGTATTAGTTCCTTTTTAGCCTGATTTTGTTCCCTGCATAAGTCGTCCCATCTCACAGTACATTCCATTTCCCCAGACCTTTTTTGTTTTAGGGTTTTTAATAAGGTGGCAGTATTCCATTTTCTTTCCTGTGTTGGGGTCAATGACGGCGTTGACGAAGTACGGTGGGAGAGATGAATATTTTCGTGGTTGGTCCGTTGGTATTTGGCCCATTAGGAGGACATTGAGGGCTTGTTGGCGAGTGGGGTATCTGTGTGTTGTTGGTCTGATGGGTCTTGAGTAGTATTCATCTCCGGGAATGTCTTCAGGATCATCTTGTAAAATTATTGGTACTTGGTGGCGTTGAGATCTTCTTGGTGGTTGTGGTGGTGGATCGTCCTCTTGTGTTATTGGCATGGGTTCTTGTGGGTTCACCCTCGGAGCTTCCGCGTTGTCCTTGTCTGGAGTTTGCCCCCTTGGAAGTTGGACTGGGTTGTCCACAATTTGGTTTTGTGTGGCTGTCTCCAAACTTTCTTGCAGGTTGACTATTTGGTCTGTTTTGTTGTGGATTATTTCAGTGAGTTTCTTGAGGTCCGAGTAGTCTGTTAAGTCGTGATAGACTGGGTTGTTTGTCGCCACCTCTCTGAGTGCTTGTCCTAACTTTGTTGCTGCTTCAACCAAAGTTTGCTCTGGTGTTGGGCCTTCAGGTATTTCATACATTTTGGGTGGAAAAAATAATACTGTATTGGTGACTCTTGTTCCTCCTGTCTCTAGAATATAGCACTCATAACATTGATAATGCAATGGAGCAGCATTGACCACAAACCCTTTGACTCCATGGTAGTCCCAAGATTGGAGTTTATCTGGGGATTCAAAGCACAATACTTTCCAGCCTGCTGGAGCTAAAGGTACGGCATTGTAGTTATGTTCCCCATACAACCATGTTGCTGCTGATACCTTTAGATTTATTCGTGTAGGTTGGAGCATGTTCAAGGTCCATTCCCATTGGGGAATGAGTTGGTCCCACTGTCTTTATGGGTAGTTGCCATGCCTGAGATGACATGGTGCTTTCCTGTCTCGATGGCTCTCTCTGCAATGTTGGCTCTATGGTTGTCGGGTGGTACGAGTTGGTGGTCAATATCTTGCTCTTTTAGGTATGTTTAATGGCTTTTGATGCTTTGTTGTCCATCATATTAATTTTTGGCTTGATTCCTCTTGTTTTTAACCAATTCATGGTTGTTTCATATGCCTCTTTCATTGCAGGATCTGCTCGTGATTTCATCGGGTGAAACAAAATGGCATTGCCATCATAAGAAAATGCAACAAAAATATACCTGTTTCCTCGGGCGGACGTGTGAGGGAAAGGTCCTGTAATATCAGTGTAGGACGTTCCAGATAGGTCCTGTGTGTCGAGGAGGAGGAAGTATACTTCGTGCGACTTGGCCTCTTGAATTACTTCTGGCTCGGGTGATGGTTGTTTGATTGGGCGTGGTTTAGTCGATCTAACTTTCTTTCGTTGGAGGCTAAGATGTCCCTTGTGTGTAGCCATCATTTCAACAAAATACTTTTTGATGTTGCGTTCATTAAGGTTGGGCCATGTGGCAAGGAAATTATTTTTGACAGCTTTTAGTAGGGTGGCTTTTGGTGGTGATCCTAATGCGGCGTGTAAGAATTGAATTGCCTGCTGGATGTTCTTAGCAGGGTACACATTGCGAATTGAATTAATTGCATGATGTGCTGTTGGTGCTGTGCCAGTCAAATACCATAATCCATTAGCTGACCTTTTACCACTTAGTACAACTTGGTCTTCATGATAAATTTCACATGCATCTTTGTTAAATATGGCTGTGCACCCAGCGTTGCACATTTTGCCCACTGAGACAATATGGTGATTTTTAAGAGATGGCATGACATGCCCTTCCAATAATTGTTTGACTTCTGTTGGCACTTCCACGGGTAGTGTAGCCTCAGCGCAACTACGCATTCCTTGTCCATCAGGTTGTATTGCATTAACTGGGTTGTGCCAAGGGAGGAATTCTAAATTATTGTCTTTTTGCATGTAGAAACTTCCAGTTGCTCCCGTATCAAACATTGTTGGTTCTAGGCTTTGGGTGAGGTTACAGATTGTATTGAGAAAACAAGAATTTATTTTACTATCTACGTCCACCCCACACCATCAGAAGCCTGCACGTTTGTCTCCATCAGAATTTTCTCCCATGCGGTTTGTTGCTTTTGCAAATGGCATATGTCCCAGTTGGGGAGAAGTGCATTGCCATCCATGGTGGCTCTTGTACCCATGAGTCCAACAATAGAATGGGTTGCCTTGTGCATCTCTTGTGTTAGCCCGGGGTTGTTGATGTTGCTGCCACATGCTTTGGGGTTGGAAGCCTTGGGGAGGCATGAATGGTTGTTGCTGTTGGAATGGCACCATGCCAAATTGTTGTTGTGTTGGTTGCATTTGTTGCATGGGTTGTTGGAACTGCATTGGCATTTGTGGTTGCCAGTTGTTGTTGTTATTGTTGTGATTGCAGTTGTTATTATTCCTGTTGTTATTACGTTGAGAGTTTCTGTTGTTGTTGGATCTGTTGTTGTTTCCATACTGATTTTGTTTGACCGCATTCATAAATTGTGCTTGTTGCATTTGCATTTGCATCATTTGATTTTGGAGTAGTTTTTCATCATTGGGTCGGCTCCAGGCTGCATCATGTTTGCCTCGATTGCGTTTACCTTCTCTCATTGTAGTGCCATTTCATCCGCAAATCGTTGGAGAGTTTCCTTGAAATTTTGGATCAATTCTTCCGCCTGGGTGCTGTTGGCGTACTACTTTGTTTGGTTGTTTTGTTCTTGAGCCGTGCTGCCTCTGTGAAGAATGCTTTGGCATTAAAGTATGTCTTTTGTTGTTCTGGGAGTTTGTCCCAATCACGCATGTCAAGTGGGAAGGCATCACTTGTTCTGATTAAGTTAATCACAATTCGGAGCAACTGACTTTGGTTGTAGGGGTCTCCCCCGTCGCTTGCAAATTCTTGCCCTTTATCAATTCGTTCGAACATTACCTTGATGAGTTCATTTTGGTCGTATGGGGTCTTTATTCTATTTTCATTTTCTTCTAGTGCCTGGTTGTCGATTTCTCCATAGTGGCCATAGAGATGGCCAAAGAAGTCATATAGGGAACGGTTGGAATATCCAACAATAGCCTCTTTTAAGGCAACATAATAATTTTCTTCAACTGCATCCATTAGCAAGTTGCGACATGCCGTGATGACGGCTTGGCATTCAAGGAATGCATGTTTATTAATGCGGAAGGTTGCATCGATTTGACGTTGGAGTGCGCCATTGGCGCCCGGTGGGTACTGAGGTCCTAGCCCTGGATTTTGGGGAATTAGGAATAGCACATTAGAAATAGTGACATAAAACTGTGCTGTTAGTGCTGCCAAGGCTGAATAGCCATGTCGGCCTCCCCTGAGTGGGGTTTTGACAGATGCCAAGTTCTTGACTGTTTCCTGGTGGATTTTCTTGATGCTGGGGTAGTCGGGGTAGCCATGCACTTTGGTGAGGACCTTGTGCGGGAAATTGGCTGCTACCGATTTGATCGTTGGATCGAAACTCATTGTTCAAAGGTGAAGAAAAAACGTACTATTACATACTAAAACTCATAAGTCAGCTCTGTTGAACCAGATAAGAGCTAGATGCAGATCACACAAGTCATGAGCTGACTTATTTTATAGCAATCAAGTGCTCGTCTACTACTAGGCTGCTACACGGGTCTGGACTCCGCATGTCCCAAGTAAGCGGTAACTTAGGCCGCAGCAGCTCCAGGCATGGGAATGTCTCCACATGGCAATTGGGAGCATCCCTGCCAGGTGTAACTGGTGCTAGGGCTGGGTTTAACAGGGGTACTACTTACTGCGCCTACTTAATGCATTGATTATCCAGATATGCTGAATGCTTGAAGGTGGAAGATTTGTCTGAAGCATAAAACTAATTTTATATTTATTGACCATGTACCATTATTTAAATCAGAATTTTGATAATATTCCTTTGGGTTATCATATCATTATCATACTTGAGTGAGTTATACCACAAATTTACAAAGCTAGCAAAATGAGGGACACAATATTAATCACAAATTACTCCCTCAAAAATACATCAAAATAGAGAAACAGAAACTAAATTCTGATTATCTCCAAATGTCTAAAATAAGATAGCTGCTGAACCTGGTATGCATCATTTTGCTCATGGAGAAGCGTCACAAAAAATCATACACTGCAGACCACAAGCTCAATATCAATGATTAATAGAGTAATACTCCACATTCAATTTTTTTGTCAGTCAAGAAGATTCATTTTGGATAACTTAAAAACCATGATAATGACTTCATGTATTAGTTATCAGATATTAGGCTCATAAGAGTCAGTAAGAGCTCAGATGTTGAAGAGATCAAGAAAAAGATCTATCATTAACTGAGTTTGTCCCAAGTGAAGCTGAACACAAATAAGGAATTATTTGTGTATTTTTTGTAATAAGGATAAGTTTTGAATTGTGTAGAAAAACTGAAAATAAATGACATTAATATTAAAATGGGTGTTCATAAAGATAAAGATTAAATATATTTACAGATCAGAGTGTGGTTTTATTTTTTTTTAGGATTTGAATTGTGAGCATGATTGTTTGAATGTCAAATTTCAAACTCTATTTTTTTGAAACAAGAGAGTTTCCCAGTTCCAAACATGAATAATTCTGATAAATTTTTGAAAATGTAGGTGAGGGAAAAATATTTTATGACCTAGTTGGACTATTGTCAAAACTGTTTTTGCATTCCATAGACCAATCATGACCATATGGAATAAAGAGATTTTGATACAATAGTACCACCTAGTAGTGGTAGTCAATGGATAATATTAATATAGCAATCTCAATCAACTCTGTTGTCAATTGTAATTAAGTGTACAGTATCTACTTCTAAAACATGTGAGAATCCATCAACAAGACTAAGTATGGGAAATGTGCTACAAACTTACTTATATGCTTCATTTGACTGTCAATGATGACCAGGTTTAAGTATGGATCAAGCTCAAAACCACAATTTCAAATTCAATCAGTTTAACATTATTTTGTTTGTAACTAACACCACTAGTGCTTGAAACAGTATTCTATTATTTACAACATACAATTAATTGGCCGATGATAGTAGTTAAGAACACAGAAAAGGTGTGGGATGGTACCTAGAAAGCTGTCAATATATCAAAAAATTTCATGTTGAGACTCAAAAGCCAAGAAAAATGGCTAATATGCAGATCAGTGATTTCTAGTAGAAAGTATGTCAAGTTCTTGAGCTAGTGAGTACTTTCAGACATTACCCATCAATCCATACAAGACAAAGATTTTGAACATTAATTACCAATACATGGGAATGGTACCATTAAGTCTTGAAACCACTTGAAAAAGTTGTCTTTCTTGGTGATGATTTATGACACCAATTTGATGATGTCATAATATGTCATTTAAAGTACCTAATTCTATGTAATTAAATTATTTGGATGTTCAAATGGCTATGTGTATGGTCACCATAGCACAAAGAGTACCAATTATCTCATTTTCATGGTTTGAAGGAACTACAACTCATTTTAAGCTCTCAATGAGCTGATTATTGATCTTGCCTTGGCCTAATTTAGATTCATTAGACAACTTTACATGTGAGTGTGAGCTGAGCCAATACTTTCCAATAAGCAACTCATTTGAACCAAAAATAACAAAACAATGCTCTTAGAGATGCCAAGTCCAACATTAATCTGTAATCTACCCTTCACAACCAAGTCAAATACATGTTCATTATTCATGTATCACCATAAATCATACAAATGAGATGTCTCAGCTAGAGTAACCCTACACTTAGTAGCAAAGTGCATTCCATAACAGTGACATAACTTCAAGTTTCAAATATTGTAGACCTTCTAGCCATGTGACACCACCAACCACCGTAAGAGAAAGAATCCAAATCTAGGTGTTCAAAAATATTTTGGATCCAGGTGTACCAACTATCAAATGAATTGGAATAAAAACAGTGACTGTGTTCTATCTCTGTGTCAATGTACTTTTTTATTCATCAAAGGTTCAAAATTACCACAATGAAATATGTTCAAAAGAGTTACAAAATATAATAGTTAACATGTTGTGAAGACTTAAAAGAGTGTATTATATTTGGAATCACACAACAGCAAAGACAAAGCTAAGAACAATGAACTACCCAAACAACAAGCAAAAACACAATAATGTTGCTCAACATCAAACTCTGCATGTAAAGAATAATACAACATGATGTAGTGCACACCATTCCAATGATGACCATGACCGCAATTGAAAGACAGAATTAATGCTGTATGAATCAGGTGAGTTAAAACAAAAAATAATCTTCAGAAAATTTGGAAAATTTTTGAATCTGATTGCTTCTTGGATCCAGAAATTTCAAACTAGTCTTTATGTAGCAATCAAGGGATGGGGTCAAAGAAACATTGAAGCATCTGGATCCATGATCTGAATGATCATGGAATCAAATTAGCAGTGACAATGTCACTATTCAAACTGCAGTTTAATTAGCATGTAATAACCACATTCTCTGGTGGTCTCATAAGCATAAGTTTGTAGCTGCTGCGTACAGAGAACGTGCTATCACTACATAGTCTAATGGGAATTCGTAGATAGGTAGGAAGGCATGCGTTAGACGATGCCGCCCGCCACAAAGATACTTTTGTAGAACTCTCATAATTCTAAAATTCTGTCAATCAAAACAACTCTAAACTGCTAGTTACATCAGGCACATCCTTTTCAGTTTCTACAATTTGGCTCCCTTGTCCAGTTCTCACATTCTGCCCTATCATAGTTGTTTGTTGCTTGTTGACTTCAGAAGAGCAGCACGGAACATCTGCTTCATCAGACTGTGTCACAGTAACAGTTAACACCTGATCAGATTGTGCAATAACATTGTCGGCTTGTTTTGGGCTTTTCACAGGTGATCGACCCTTACTCATTTGGCTGATCATAGCGATTGATTTAGATTGTTGCGCCAAAGATAGTGATGTCATATGTGCTAATTCTGTATTTTTTAATTGGAGAATCATTTTTTTTGGGGTTGCTTTTATTCTCGTGTTCCTCATTTTGGTTAGTCAAAACAGGATTGCTAAGATATACCAACCCCTCATCAATTGTTGCTCCACTTGATGACAAATGTGTATCCTGTTGCAAAATACATGTGTCATGCTCTTGTTGATTGACATTACCTGCTTCCATTTCCCCTGGCTCTGCGCATGGTGTAGTTTTGCTGTCTACTATTATTTGGTTTTCAGTGTCTCACACTTGGCCATTTTTTGCTTGGTCCATGTTGCTTGTCATAGTATCATTTATTGGTTGCTGAATTGCTCTGGCAGGTTGCTGTGGTTGTTGTTTCAACGCAACCTGCACTTTTGCCTTGGCTATTCTTTCTTGAGGATGATCCATTATTTTTTTGTGGTTTTGTCAATTGTTGTTGACATTGAAAGTAATACCAAAAACAATAGATTATCCCACTTGTGGAATATTAGATATGTTCAGGTTAATCAAGTAAACACCACTGTACTAATTCTGACACAGATCTATTGCCATTTGCTAGCACAATTAGCAATGTCCATTTGCACTAACAAAGCCTCAATCAAAGTCACACCAAAATGAACAATAGACAGCGGGCACCCATGGCAAAAGGACAATGTGACGTTTGAGTTCCAAATCAAATTGAGACCATTCTGATAATCAGAGGTCTCTACTAGAATATTGTCTTCTATTTTGTTTTGGGGCATCTTTCCTTTCTGTTGCATCTCAAACCAGATACAACTGAAACCAATATGAAATCTACCAGCATTCACAAGTAGACAATTATTGAAACACTGGCTATCACCACATGCTGTTTCCCATGATTAGCTCAATTTCACCTTCCAGCACCATTAGCCTAGCTGAACCATGATTTTATCAAAGTCACACCGAATTCAACAATAGACAACAGGCACCAGTGGCAGAAAGTAAATGTGATTGTGAAACTAAAACAAGGGTTCAATGCCCAATGCCAATGATGGGTGTGACTTGGGAACCTTTGTCTTTATTCTCCACTGGTCTCAACCAGTTGCACCACCCACAGAGTGAAATATCACTTGGGTACAAACAAAATAGTTTGAATCTGGGAATATTGAAACAATTCCTGCTCCAAGGTAGCACTTGAATCACTCCTGAGTACAATTGACAAAGTTTGATGAAGCAATCTATGTATTATTTAATGTTGCACCAAACCCAACAGTAGATAACAGGTACCTGTGGCAACAAGAAAAATGTGATTGAACAAGTACACATGGACACCTAACACATAACACCTAACATCAGTTTCACAATTCCCAGCTGAATGTCTTCTATTTACCTACTGCGGGATGTTTGCAAATGTGCTTCACAATGTGATGCAGGAAAGTAAATGCAAAACCAGATTATCAAACCTCTTGATGACAATTGAAAGCAACAGATGCATGTAAAATGGTCTTGAGGATTATAGCAAAGAAAACCAAATGGTTCATTATTGTTGTGCCAAGCCATGCAATCTTCTTAGCTGAGTGCAAATCAATACCCAAATCCTGTTGGATCTTTAGTTGCAAAGAATAACTTGCTATGGCCATGCACCTTGGAATGTATTTTGTGGCAGACAAGAGATTGATCATAATCTGTCGGGATGAAAGCTTGTTCTTCAGGCATAAATTCAAAATGCAGAGTTGGCTCCTGCAATTGGCAAGGGGGTAAATAATAATACCCACACAACAGGCCCCACACAATTTATGAGATGATGTAGGCAAGGGACACAACAATATGCTGGACCAAACCAATGATGATGATGGATATAGACTAACACACATTGATGGTATAGATTGAGGTTGAAAAAATCATATGGTGGGAATCCATACTCCGACAAGTCCTCCTTACTATGGTAACAATCACTAAAGTGACACACAAGAAATTCAACTGAGTCTTATGCAGGGGTGTCAGGGTAAAATACAATGCTGTTAGCGGTGTATCGATTCTTGAGAAAATGTAGAAGCTGTTAGAACAGTCCTGTCCAAAAACCCAGAACAGTTCAACAGGAGGGAGCACAATAGATTGCACTCAGAT